>JBBBDQ010000239.1:9085000-9215000 GCA_037127315.1 Ascarosepion bandense | reverse complement strand
CAGATACAAATATAACACATCACTCAATAAATCCCGGGCTTAACTAATAAAACAACAACTTTTAGGCAAAATGTGATTTTTTTTTCATCAACATAGTCTTCTTCTAGGGTGATACGCCGATTCCAACACTTCTCTAACAATTTCTTGCCTTTTTTGTAGAACGATTTGTCTTTGGTCACAAACTACGCTTCCGTTTCCGATATCACTTCTTCATTGAAGCCAAATCTCTTTCCTTGGAGCATTCTTTTGAGGTCGGCAAACAGTCAATAGTCGTTGAGGCCCATATCTGGAGAATAGGGCGGATGCAGAAGCAATTCGATGTAAAATTCATGTAGTTTTCTCATAGATGCGATGGACTTGTGACATGGTGCGTTGTCTTAGTGAAAGATCACTTTTTTTCTTCATTTGTAGCAGTTTTTTGGTGATTTCTTTTTTCAAACGAACCAATAATGCTATATACCATTCGCTATTGATGATTCTTCCTTTCTCAAGGTAATCGATGAGCAAAATACCTTGCGCATTTCAAAATATGGAGGCCAAAATCTTGCCTGCTGATGTTTGCGTCTTTGGTCACTTTGGACAGCTTTCACTTGCTGCTGTTCACTCAACTGACTGCCGATTTAATTCCGGAGTGAAGTGGTGGATCCATGTTTCATCCAGTGTCACATATTTACGCTAAAACATCTTGTTGCGTTGAAACAGTTGCAAACAACTCTCTGAATCGTCGACGCGTTGTTGTTTTTGATCAACTGTGAGCAAACACGGCACCTATTTTGAACATATCTTTCTCGATGACAAATGTTCATCTAAATGGTGAATACGCTGCCTTTTGTTATGTTCAACTCCTCTGCTATCTCACACAACCTCAATTTACGATCGGCCAAATTAATGTTATGGATTTTGTTTGGTGTTTTCTGGGAAAACTGCCGATTGTGGACGATCTGAGCGTTCAACATCATTTGTCAGCACACCACCTCTTAACGGTTGTTTTCAACGGAGCAGAGTCCGAATAACACTTATTAAGCCATTGCTTTGCTTGACCAGTATTTTTTTTCCATCAGAAAGCAATAATTTATCAACACATAAAATTCAAACTTTTTCTTTGTTTTAAAAAATTGCATCAGTAGATTCACTTAACTGTAATTTGTAAATTAATAATCCGATTGGTCTCAAATTTTGTCACGTGCCATTTGAAGGTTAGTAATTCATAAAAATCATATGGATTTTTTATTAGTCGCGTCATCTATACGTCAGGCCCGGGACTTATTGAGTGATGTGTTAGATTCGATGTCGTCATTTCACTTCAGGTAGGTTGAGAGAGTGAGGCCAAGGAGGCGTAGTGTGTTATTCTTCAGGAGACTAGAGTCGTGAATTCTGATGGTTGATAAGAAAGTTTCTCTATGGTGGTTAAATGAAAGCAATTTCCTTTTGGAGACATTCAAATTTACTAGCTATTTCCTATCCCACTTCATCACTGTTTGGATGTCTTTTAATGCATATCAAAAATTTTGTGGGTCATTTAATGCCAAAATTTAATTTTGGGAGTATTGATGTAATAAAAATATGTTATATTATTATGTTTTCACAAATGAATACAAGATAAATGATACCCAAACTGTTTGAGTGAAAATGATTACTAGAGGTGGTTATATGTGTGCTTTATGTGGTAGTTTTATTTTCGAATAAAGTTTTATTTAAGATGTTGTTGGACATCATATGGATTAAGGTCATAAAAGAGTTTTTTCATGTTGATTGTTTGATTGTTGTTGTTTTTTTGTTTAGCGGCATATCAAACTTGTTTGCCTTCGGCTACAAAATTGTTGGTCATTCTACAATATATATATATATATATATATATATATATATATATATATATATATATATATATATATTGTTGGTCATTTCCGGATATAAAAATGCATTGCTGAGACTTTTATTACAAAATTGTATTTTTTTTTACTTTCATAGTGCTTTTGTTTGCTTGGAGATTCAGTATTTGCACATAGTTTGGACCCTAATATGTGATACTACGCTAGTCATTAGGGGAGGCGAGCACTGCAGCAATTAAGAGGTGGCCACACACTCCTCAAAACCTCCAATCTTCTGATCAGAAGCTTTGCTGCCGGGTGTAGTTTATTGTCACACTCAGGACGGCAGTGGAAATAATGGTGGCTCTTGATGATGTTCGTACAATTTCAACTTTTTCTTCTCAACGGTGGTTATGAACCTGTTCTTTGTTTGATGAGGTCTGCGTCATTTGTGATGCGGTCAACTTTTGATGCGGTCTACTTAGAAGATGATTCTTTGGCATCTCATTTCAAATGCTTGTTTTTAAATTTTATGACATATGTAAACATTTTCCAAGCTAAAATTATTCTCAATTTTGCATACATTTTTATCCAGATTAGGTCAACTTTATCCCAATGGAATTCACATTGGTAAAATATCTCCCTTTCTGCGATTTCTGATGACTGTTTACAACATTGAAACTCATTGTACAATATTTACAATTGGGCATCATGTATAAAAGACTCGAACACATCTATAAATATTTATATTGTTTACACGCAGACTATTGCGCCAATTTTAGTCACATTTCAGGCTTTGTGTCCTTCAGCCTTCATCAAATACTTGCGATCGGGGACACGTTGGTTCTTGAATTTGGTGACGGTAATTGTGAGTTCAAACTCTTGGCCAGGTACTTGGAGGTAGTGCAATGGTTAGCAAAATTGTCTTGCTAGAATTATTACAACTGAATAGTGAGTTCGATCCTCAATAGGTGTCCCATATATTTGGTCTCGTGCCACGTTTAAGCTTTGCTTAGAAAATCAACTTTGGACAAGGTAATGCAGATTTAGGCTCAGTGGAAACTGATTAGCAATAAGTGAGCAGTTCCTAAATAAGAAAGGTGGTATATTTCTAGCCACGGACAGCGAAACGAGAAGAATGTATTACCTTAGATTGAGAAAGTGTTAATTTGATAATTATTTGAAGATAATTTGGATAGACGAGCATCTGAGAATGCCAGAGGGTGCGACAACAATGAAACGTTGATAATAAGAACAAAAATTCTTGTCTTTGTTTTCGACGCACCCTTTTTTTCTTTATGGTAGTAAATGCTGGTCAAATTCCTTGTGAATTAAGAGGAGGAATCAAGATTTGGTTATACAGAAGGATGCTGAGAATACTAAAACATAGTGACGAAGAAGTTTTAAGGAAAATGAGTAGAAAAAGTGACACTGATCGGAAATTGAAATTTCTGGAATCCATAATTAGGAAGAACAATTTGACTCTCATGGGAAGCACTAAAGGCCAGAGTAAAAAACAAAAAAAAAAAAACAAAAAAAACAAAAAAGCAAAAAAAACCCCCCAAAAACTGAGTAACCTACCATGTGTAAATTGATAGTAGAAAATAATCGGGGAAGGATAGTAATGGGACAAATATTAATTATATGGTATATTCAAACTCTAGTTTAAAAAGGAATGGGATTGGAACATGTGCACACGCTGACTGACCTAGATAATTTCCAAGCTATTAAAGCCAAGCGAAAACAATAAAAATATTGGATAGATTCACAATAGACAGACATTAAAATATCAATTTGATGGATGATTATATTATCAGACTAAGTTCGCTTTCTTATCATTTCACTCCAATCAAGGTGTTGTGGTGGAGTGGATATCGGCTCGGAGAGCCGAGTTCGAATTTCAGTTGAATTTGTTGCACTCACTTACGCGTAAATACCTTTGGATAAAGTATTAACCCATCTTTTCTCCCCAAGCTATAGGCTAAATAGCAAGACAGATAGCATAAAATAATGAAAAACTACCGCGGGAAAATATTCTGTTGACACATGATCGTCTAAGCTTGTATCACGTATGGCGCTTAAATGACTGAAATATAAAATTACAGTATTTCTCGGTGTGTCAAGATGGTACAAGTGGTAAGGCAATTCTAATTAGCCAGGTAGTTTTCTAGAAAAATATTTGAGGATTACCACACTAGCATGTCGAAGTTGCCGACTCCATGGTGCCTTTCTGTCACAACATATTATCACATTTTGGAGCCATTATTAAATATACGTGGTTATTTTCAATATTTTATCACAAATGTTATAATTATTATTTACATTAGAAACAGCTCGTACTTGGCACTACAAGACACAAGGTATTTCAAAACCGTGTACTGAGATACCTTGAGATCTGATGTTTCAAGGGTGCGTTCAAGAGCCCAAACGGTGTGTAGCGTTTGCTTAATCACTACCACAGTTAACTATTACTGCATGGATATAGTATCGACTATTCATTTGTAGAATTATAGTATTAGGTTGTTACAAAAATATTGGCCGCTCAAAGTGTTGTATTTTTTAAAGCCATTTCAACATAGTATTCAGAGTATATATAAGATGAACTTTGGTGTACATAATAATGTGTGCTCTTTAATAATTTTTAACTTATTTTCAGAGAGAAGTATTCTTGAAGAATAGAAGCCCTTAAATATGAACATGGCAAAACATCGTTTACTATTCTTGCACGAGTTCAAACTTGGACACAGTGCCTCTGAAACTTCTGTCAGCATCAAGAGAGCAATGGTGATATGGGTCCACAAGCAATCGAATATTACGAAGGTGGTTCCCGAAATTCCGTACTAGTGATGAGAGCCTTGAAGATGAAAAAGGTGGAGGACAGTCATGCAATCATTACAACGAACAACTACAAGCAATTGCTGTGCAAAAACCACGTCAAAGTGTCAGAGAAACATCTCAGACGCTTGGTATCACCACTGCAACAGTCTCACGCCATTGGCAGAGTATTAGAAAACAAAAAAGCTCGATAAATGGGTTCTTAACCCTCTAGGGCCATTCGTATCATATTTGATACAGTATTTCCCTATAAGGAAACATTTGGTATTTCCCTATAAGGAAACATTTGGTATTTCCCTATGAGGAAACATTTGGTATTCATTGACTGAGCAGTCAGTACTGCTTTCATTTGAAATTTATAAAATATTTCTCTTAAAAAGTTTTTCAGGAAAATATTTCTTTCAAGGCTTGTTTTCATACTGTATCAAATATGATACGAATGGCCCTAGAGGGTTAAGGCTTCTACTGGGCATAAAGTGGGGGATCAGTTCTATATTGTTATGAAGTAATAAACAGATCCCCCACTAATATGATACGAATGGCCCTAGAGGGTTAATGATCGCAGTGAAAATGAAAAACGTTTTGAAATGCGCTTGATGCTATTTCTACTTAGAACCAATGATCCCTTTCTTGACTTGTGGTGAAAAGTGGATTTTTTATGATAACTGTAAACGATCAGGGGAATGGCTTGATCGTGATGAGTTCCCCAAACATTTCCCAAAGCCAATATCGCATTAGCAAAAGATTATCGGGACTGTCTGGTGGTCTGCAATTAGTGCCATCTACTATAGCTTTCTGGAAGCCAATTGGAGCATTAATGCAGTGTTTTACTGCAGTCATCTTGCTGAAATGCAAAAAATGAGACCTGCATTGGTGAATCGACGTGGTTCAATTTTGCTCCACAATAATGCGCGGCCACATGTTGTAAGAACGAAGTTGCAGAAACCTAGAATTGGGTTACACATCCTCCATATTCTCCTAATTATTTTAACCACTGATTTTTAAGCGCTTAAGCACGTTTTTAAATGGTAAAACGTTTAGGTCTAAACCAGAGGTGGAATCCGATTTCAAAGATTTCGTTACATCGCAGCCAATTATATTTTGTCAACGAGTAATAAATAATCCCGTCGACCGATGTCAGAGGTGCATCGATGTTTAAGGCTCGTAGCACGAGTAATTTCAACATTTCGACAGTTAATTTTTCAAGAATAAAGTTATGTTTCTCAAATCGGCCATTATTTTTGTAGCAACATAATAATCAACATTTTCTAATTTATTAAAGTAGAGAATACAATAAATGCAGTGCAATTGCTCACAAAGCGATGCTAACTGATTTTATTTTCTGTATTCAGAAGGAAGTGATGTAACTTTATATGTGCGCCATCCCAATCAATCACCGCAATAAAATTTAGGAAACAAAGTCTTTATCGTAATATTACTTTATTTCAAAAGACCAATATATCAATGTGTATATGGAGAGTTTAAATTTTATTATACGATACAATCAATAACCAGTTATCGTAGTTAGGACTTTATTTATTGTATTAAAACAACCAATAAAAACTTTGTCCCAATTAAGGCAATACAGCCACTAAGTCGCAAGAGGTTAAAGAGTGTGAGAGAATATGAGAAAAAAACTACTAAGGAGAGAGAACAATAAAAGAATAAGACAGAATATTACGACTGACATTGCATTTAAATTGGCAAACTTTCTACAAGTTAGCCTTTCAGTGCAAAGACGCAGAGCGATTTTTGAAGTCTTTTTTCAGGAAAATAATGCACCTTAGTATACGAGAAATACTGTAATATTGTTATTATTTATTAAGCTTAGCTTAGTTTGGTACAAGGCCGCCGGAATGTGGCACACTATAAGGATAGATCACGAACAAACTACTCAGTAACAGGGAATAACCAGATGAGCATATTAACCACTACCCTACGGAGAGGCGCCTCGAAATACTAAGCACAACTTAGTTTTATTACAGATATAGCTCGACCAGTGAGAATCGAATTCACTAGTATCTGTAAGTCGAGTTTCCTGAATATTGTACTTCAATGTCATGCTCGAGTTAAGCGTAATATTCACCTTTAAAATATATATTCATTTGTAAAAGAGGAACACTGAATTAGCATGATTTCTCTTTAAAATAAAGAGATGCCAACTGAAATGGAAAGTTTAGGACAATATTTGCATTGCTACGAATATGAACCAAAGGATTTATCGTGTGTCCAAAGAATTAGATGACTATCTCCGAGAAATGAATATCGAACACATATTAGTTTTAATCTTACTTGGAATGGCTCTATATGTGGCTTGAGCGAAACAATTCTCAGAGCAATCAAAAAGCATCTAAGCAAATCAACACTATCGTTGTGCGAGATGTCGCCCCCGGAACAAATGATTCAATTTTGGCGAATTACAACCAGAATATCTATTAAACTTGTAACAAATTGGATAATCCCTCTAATTCCCGTTTACAAGTAGAGTCACTTATTGAGATTTGAATGTGTAAAATTTAAGAATTGTATAGAATTACAAACCGTTCTACGCATGATATCAGTCGTTGGTAATACATGCATATTTAAATAGGGAGGAACTTTGACGTGGTGTAACATTTAACAAGCTTGTCTTGTACGATCAATTATGTCTGAACAGTGAGTTCGATCTATTCTGGGAGATCTACTCTCAGTAAATCACTTCGATGTGGTGTAATGGTTATCAAGCTACTTTTGCTAGATCTATTACGACTGGGTAGTGAGTTCGTTCCACACTATGGACTTTGTATCACACCTATGTAACTCAACCGTCAATTCGATGTAGTGTAATGGTTATCAAGCTACTTTTGCTAGATCTATTACGACTGGGTAGTGAGTTCGTTCCACACTATGTACTTTGTATCACACCTATGTAACTCAACCGTCAATTCGATGTGGTGTAATGGTTATGAAGCTACTTTTGCTAGATCAATTACGACTGGGTAGTGAGTTCGTTCCACACTATGGACTTTGTGCCACACCTATGTAACTCAAAGGTCACTTCGACGTGGTGTAATGGTTAGTCAACTTACATTGCTAGAACAGTTATAACTGAGTAGTGTATTAAGTGCGACATTGAGATCCGAAGGACTCTTGGGATGGCCGAGGACGCATTCCTAAAGCTAAGCAGACTAGTGAAAGACAGGAAAATTTCGTTGAAAAGAAAAAAGTACTGAAATGTTATGTGATATCTGTCCTCCTATATGGCAGCGAATAATGGACAATATTCTCAAAGATGAAGAAGAGACTCGAAGCAACAGAAATGTGATTCTACAGAATGATGCTGAGTGTACCCTTTACCAAATATGTGAGCAACAACGAGGTTTGGGACAGAATGGAAACCAAAAGGAAACATACTTAACATCACGAAGAGGCAGTTGAAGTTTCTGGGACACGTAATGAGGAAGGAAGGCTTGGAGAATCCGAAACTCACAAGGCGGAGAGAGGGAAAGAGGGACAGAGGAAAACAGCGCGTGACATACTTGATGGGCTTAAGCAAATGGATGGTAGTGCAAAGTTTGGGAGAAATGACAAGATAAAATATATTAAGAACTACAAGGTAAGGAAGATGTGAAGGGTCTTGAACGCCTGCTTACTGGAGGAACACAGCACATAAAAGAAGTGGGTTCGATCCTCACTGAGTGGCCCATATTTTTGGTTTTGTGCCACGTCTAAGCTACGTTTAGAAAATCTCAATACATATTTAAATGATAATTAGAGCGTCCCGAAAAATGCCAGGATGAAGTTAATAAAATCTTTCTGTGAAGCAATGGTAATATTAACATTCCCGACAATAAATGGTGATGGTCGAAAAACAAAAATATTATAAACTGTGGATATTTTCTGAATAGATTTTATCCAGATGGATTATAACTTGCACATAAACGGGAAATATTTAATAAATAATATTCAAAGTTGTCTAATTGGTCGATCTTAGTAAAACTTATTTGAATGAATTCTTTCTACTTAATAATAATTTATCCCTCCCACCCTTCCCCTCCACACACATGCCTTCCTAAAAAGAGATATATTATTTCACGAATCTCATATAAACCCAAACACTTATACTAATATGAAAAAAGTGTGTAAACGCGTAGAAAAAGTAATACGCAATAATACATGAATACAGTTAGTTTGGTTGGTGTGTGAATGACATGCACGCCTCGGCCTTATTTTTCCATCTCAAGCCTGGTTAGGGGGAATAAAAACTCCAAATTTTGCACTACAGACGACGACTGCCTGACTATTGTGCAAAAATACGAAACTGACAGTAATGGTCAGACATTGTGCGGGGAGAAATTTTACTCGTAATAAATATATATATATATATATATAGTATAGAGTTGTGATAATGCTTACTGATATAATAATATTTTGGCAAGCAAGTTTTTTGCAGTAAAGTCCTTGATATATGGGTATAAAGTAATAATAAGATTAATGGAGAGAAAGATATTACTTAACTGAGCAATTTGAAAATTTAGCCCTGACGAGTGAAAACAACAGTGCCCTCACGAAACTTCCAAGTCGGCATGACTCTGCTCAGTTAAGTGATAACCTTTTCTGCATTAATCCGATATATATATATATATATATATATATATATATAGAGAGAGAGAGAGAGAGAAAGAGAGAGAGCGTGAAAGAAAGGTTTTATTAAAAATGACAAAATGATATTATCATTAAGTTTTTTTTATATACTTTTTCATGTGTTCGTATAATATTTTCTTTTCGGAACTCAAATTATATAAAATTCTCCAAAGGTACATTGTACTTTCAAGCGCTTTCGGCTATATCTTTAGCCATTATCAAGAATTAATTTTGTTTTACTTATAAATAAACATGTGTAAAGTTTATGCATATAGAGTTTTGTGTATGTTAATTTCCGAACACGGTAAGCACATTGTTACTATGTTCATAGCTGTTGTTCTTAAGTGTAGGATTTGCAGGACATATAAATTCGTAAACGACACCTGTTCTTTGCAGTTTAGATTTTGCAGGTGAAATATTATTATTAACGGTGAGGTTGGCAGTTTTAAATTTTTTATAATAGATAATTAAGTTAATGTTCTTATTAATTGGTCGGTGTTGCATAATGTCGGATAAAATAAAAGCATATAAAATTATATAAAAGTATAGCCGAAATGGCTCGAAAGTACAAACATTTGAAGAATTCTTATATAATTTGGATTCTGGAAAAAATATACGAACACATGAAAACTTATATAAAAACTTAATGATAATACCTTGACTGTCATTTATAATGAAACCTGTATAAAAGAAATTGTCCAAATGCACAATATATATATATATATATATATATATATATGGCTACTTTTGTAGTGATATTGTAACATATCCATGTTATAATTTATGAATAAATAATATATATATATATATATATATTTATATATATATATATATATATATATATATATATATATATATATATATATATATATATATATATATATATATATATATTATTTATTCATAAATTATAACATGGATATGTTACAATATCACTACAAAAGTAGCCATTTTGTTTCAACACTTTTGTGTCTTTTCAAGTGATGATTGTAATTTTGTTATTACAATGGTTTATAAAAGCATTATATCACTACACAAAAAATTCATGTTTCAGAGCAGTATTGTTCTTATTCAGGTGATATTTTTTTAAACTTATTCACAAAGTTAAAGAAGGGTTGTTGGAAAAAGTTCAACAACATGATTATGGATGTGTCGCTCTATTCTGTATCGAGCACTTTTTATAAAAATAAATGCAACGAACAGTATGTTTTTAATCTATCTTTTCTTTCACTTTCGTATAACATATATATATATACCTCTGCGATTTACGCATTACTCTCCAGTAACGAATTGAGTTCTTACGGTGATTGGCGTGTATATACATAACTCGCTAAAACTTCCCCCACCTTTCGCCGATAGCTTAGGGAATAATCAATCCGATTAACACCAAATCGCTCGAATTTCGATCCCGCCTGAAAGCAAGTGGATGTCTAACCACAGTGATGATCTGTGATACAGCAAAACAGGCTGGTATATGGATGAATAATATATATGTAGTATTTTGTAAAAAATTTCTGGCATTGAAGCTAATATAAATTTCTAATATCTGTGTGTTTAGACGAAACTGTTCTGCCTCACATGTTCTTCATAGTAAACATTGGCCCTATTGAAGTCAATTCCATATATAATTTTTATACATTGTAACATGGGTTCTGACAGTATAAGAAGTGAAACGAACAATAAAAAATATCTTCGTGCAAAAGCTTTCGTCTTCTGACATTTTCGGATTCGTTTTTTTGCCGCAGAACCGATTTTCTTTCTATAGGTAGTAAAATTCTAAAAATAAATTTTTTAAAATTCTTCTTGAAATAACATTCATGAAATTCTTCTTGAAATCATGGCATACAATGTTAAATAAAGCAATGAAGGGGCTTGTGAAAATTGCAGGAGTATGTGACAACGTCTTTGAAACATGTAATTTGAGGAAGTGCCATTTCAGAAACCTCCTCCTGGTTGCAAGGATTTCGAATAAAAAAAGTGGCAGTATCCTTAGTCATCTTCAGAATAGGATAGAACAGAAAGATGACATCAAAAACTTATTCAAAAAAGATTATCAAACAAATAAAATACGGACACCATTATACATGGAAAATGTCAGATAAAGTATGCAATATATCATTCAGGTAATTGCCATACGTGATACACGCTCGGGCGATCATGTCTCTTTCACTAAGCAGAAGATTTTCCTGCAGTAAGTTGCTATTTTCTCTTCGGTAGACTGATTGCTAACCAAGGTTTTAGAACCCAAATTGTCCTGCTATTCAACTCATTGCTGGAGGGATAAGAGATGGATTAATCCTTTTCCCAAGAATAATTGCATTTAATTGAGTGCAATATATATGATTTCTTAATTGGCTGGACCCTATTGTACGACACTTAATATTTTAAAGCATGCATAAAGTATACATATATATGAAGAGCATATCGTGTAGATTTATCGTTGGGCTATGTCCAGTTAGGCTGTGGGCATTTGTGATTCTCCAAAATTTCTTGTCCTTTGTAGCTCTTCTCGCTCTCTCAAATCCTTATTCTGCAAACCATTTACACAAAATGATTAAGTAGGTCATGTTCTGTTTTTTTCTCTCCCTCTTCCATTTTCATCTGTCCTGTGAGTATCAAATTTTCTAAGCTCTCTTTCCTCGTTATAGGATCAAACATTTCAACTTTCTTTTTCCTAAATATGAGCGTTTTTTTTTATTTTAATTTTGTTTGAAACTTTTCTTCGCCCGTCCATGATATTCTTAGTATCTTTCTGTAGAACTACATTTGAGGTAAAAACCTCAAGTCTCTTTTGAACAGCTGAAGAAATTGTCCAGCTATCACTGCCATATAGAAGTACCATTTTGATAATAAACATAACTGTCCTGTCTGAGAGATGCTAGAGATTAACTTTCCTCCATATAACTAAATGTGTCATCAAAAGAATAAAATTTATTTTGTGTATAAATGTGCCGTTTTTTGTAATTATGGCCGACCATACACGACATTATCAGAAAGTAAGAGCTGTGACTATAGTAAATTTTTAAAATATAAACAATTAGATTACAGACCTAGTTTTTTCATTTTAACTTAAATTATAACTTAATATAATTTAAATTTTATATAATTAAAAAAATTTTATAAAAAAGGCACTCGTATTATTTTCTTCAATTATGTTTTACACATACAATTTCCGTAGAACAGCATTAGACTTGTCATCACGTCAAAATAGCTACTGTCAGTTTAAAAACACAGCTGTTGTCAGATTAAAAGTACACTTTTGTAATATTTTAAACTTAAAGTAAGTAATATCTGTAGCAGATATATTTTAATCAACTGATTGCTAACCGCCGAAGGGTAGAACCACGACTGGGTAAAAATAGACAGACATTTTTTGGCCCGGCTATATGGCCGGGAATACCCACAATAAAATGACCATGTGTCACATCCAGCCTTGCGTGGGAAGGCTAGTAAATACAGTCGTCGAGAGTCACTAGACTGACGACTCTACGACACTGTCAGCTCTCTGCCTTCGCGTAGAGGGCGCTCTCTGCTTCCGAGCAGAGAGCAATAACCCAGTCGTGGTTCCGCCAAAGGGTAGAACCACGACTGGGGAAAAATAGACAGATATTTTTTGGCCCGGCTATATGGCCGGGATTACCCACTATAAAATGACCATGTGTCACATCCAGCCTACGTGGGAAGGCTAGTAAATACAGTCGTAGAGAGTCACTTGAGAGTCTCTAATGAGTTACTGAAGAGTCAGTATGAGTCAGTGAAGAGTTAGTCACACTTCCGGTGGCGTACCGGAAGTAATGACGTATACACACGTCTTACGACGGATGGGACTCTTGTATCTTTTCTAATGTAAATATTACTAATCACTTCTGTACTTACTAACCGTCTTTCCGCGGAATACAACTTATATTCTGATTCTGTTGTTGAGTTATTCATTTATAATTGGCGACATAACAGAGAGAGAGAGAGAGAGAGAGAGAGAGAGAGAGAGAGAGAGAGAGAGAGGTTTTGGTAAAAAAATAAAAAATAAAAAAGAATGATGAATTTCAGTTAACAATTAATATTCACTATTTGCATTATTAAGACTTTTGTCTTCATCTTTGTTGCCATGTTTACGACGTTTCGGACGTTGTATGCCCCGGACTTCTTCAGTTGCTAGGAATTTTGAACTGAACCATTTATTGCGATCACCGGTGTATATCATTCTTTTTCCATGACCGAAGTTTCTTCTTGTAAGCATGAATTGTCTTCCTTTGATTTAACTAAATTATTTGTTTACCACTGCTCTAGCCTGGTATTGAACTCACAACTCTGGGTCAAGTCACTGGAACTAACCAAAGTCTATATCTACTGGGCCATGTGCCCTTGAGGAAGAAGAAGGCTGGAGCATACAACGACTGAAACGTCGTAAACAAGGTAATAAAGATGATGACAATAGTTCGAACAATGTAAATAGTGTAAATACTACTTCATCTCAGAAGTATAAGGAATTAATACACAATTCTTTTGTAATAATGTCAACCCAAGCAAGGTGGGATCATTACTAGTGTTCGGGGTGGGTACAGTGAGAGAAAAGGCTGGGTACAGCGGGTATTGAAAGGATAAAAGATAAATGGGATTCAAGAAAATAGAAGATGACAATTGACGTTGCATTTGAAATTTTGGAGATTCAAGCAAGTAAACAGTCGTGGGTTCCACAGGCGGGAAGTGCGAGAAAAGAAACTGAGTAGAAGTAATGGTTAGATTTGACTATTTTACCGGTAGAGAGGGGGGAATGTAAATGCTAATCTAGTAGCACGCTTAAATTCATGTGGTCGGGGCACTAAGAAAAAAAGTTTGTCAGGGCAGTTACCATGGAAAAAAATCGTAGAAAAGACAGAGGGAAGCTACGTCACGTCGGTGAGAAAATGACTGAAGTCGAGATGCCAAGTCAGAACCGATTACATTGCAGATCTTTCTTTGGATTTTGTCAGAAATTTCGAGATGAATAGCAAGAACACCCGACCAGATGTAGCAACAGTATTCAATGTATAGACGAATGGTAGATTTATAAATCTGCAAGATGAATTCTAACGAGAAAAAGCTTTCCGGCCTGATACAGTGACCCAAACTTCCTAGCAGATGCAGCTAGAGATTCCTATGTAATTGAAAAAATGATGCCCAGGAAGCGAAGTGTGTTGCTCTCCAGGAGACTAACATCAGACATGCTGATGGCAGACATAAATGCTTCTCTATGGTGGTTAAAGGAGAGCAGTTTTGTTTTAGAAACTTTAAAATTTACAAACCATTTTCTGCCCCAGTTATCCACTGATTCAAGGTCCTTTACAAAAGTAGCAACCAGGTTTACTTTATCAGCCTTAGCAGATTTTTATTGAGATTAGAGTAAATGGTGAGCCATCTGCATAGATGCCAACTTGGAAACTGATGACGTCAGGGAGATCATTGATGAAGAAAGAAAAATATATTTTGAAGACGCTATATAAAACCTATGGAATTTTTTTTAATCATCTCACCCCAAGCAAGGCATTCAACTGCCACTATTGCGCATGGGGCTACATAGGGGAAGGTAAAGAGAAGGAGTGGTTAGACATAGGGAATGTCAGGAGGAATTAATGTTAGACATAGTGAATATCAGGAGGAATGGGAGCAGGTTAGTGTGTTAAGAGGTGTCTATTGACCTTGCATTTAAACTTCTGGAGATTGTATCCGTCGAAGAAGCAATCGTGTGGAAGGGAATTCCACAGTCGGGAAGTGCGAGGAAAGAAACTGTTGGAGTAGAAATTGCGGTTGCATTTTATCGGTTTCACTGTAAAAGGGTGGGATCTAGTTGCTAATCTAGTATCTCGTGCAAATTCGTATTTAGGGGGCACCAGTGATCTAAGTTCATCGGAGCAGAAGCCGTGAAAGTATTTATAGAAGAGACACAGGGAAGTCACGTCGCACCGGTGGGAGAGAGACTGCAGGCGGTCTGCCAAGTCGGTATCTATCACATTACAGACCCTCCTCTGAATTGAATAACGATTGTTACTATGAAATCTTTTAGAGACTTTTTTCCGGTAAAATAACGCATTAATTTGGAAGTTCTCGAAAAATTCAAACAAATAAATTTATTTTTTAAATTATTTTTAGAAAATCTTGATATTTTTTACATCTGTAGTTCCCACTTATATAATTTCATGAAATTTCTAGAAATTTAAATTCTGATCGCAAACTTTGTCTTATTAGTTAAACGCAGGACTCCTTGAAGAATATAAATAATCTATTTTTTCTATTTAAACAGTATCTGTTTGAACAGTATCTGCTTTCCTGAAAATTTGCTCCAAATAGTCAGAAAAAATGCCATGACTATCTAATTATTTAATTAGATAAGCTTTAATTGCTTTTATAAATAATAGGTATTAAAGACATTATAGTCTGAAGAAATTTGAATAATGATTTTTTACAATAATTATTTTGATATTTTTTAATTATAATATTATTTATTAATTTATATAATTTCTAAAGTTCCTAAAATAAAAATTCTTTAGAGCTTTTACCACCTTAGGTTATTATGTGATGACTATATTTTATGTTATTTTATATTATGTGATGACTATATTTTATGTTATTTTATATTATGTGATGACTATATTTTATGTTATTTTATATTATGTGATGACTATATTTTATGTTATTTTATATTATGTGATGACTATATTTTATGTTATTTTATATTATGTGATGACTATATTTTATGTTATTTTATATTATGTGATGACTATATTTTATGTTATTTTATATTATGTGATGACTACATTTAATAAGCGAAAACTGAAAAGCGTAATAGAAATCAGCATGCACTAAGATTTTTCAATTTATTTTTTATTTTTTTTTTGCGTATAAACGTGCCCATTTTTGAAAGTATAGGTGACTAAACACGAAATTATCAGAAAATAAGATCGATGAATACAGTAAATTTAAAGCCCAAATTCCTAAAATTAGATTATGATGAATATATCCAACGTTTTTAAGATTACTTAGTACTCCAAAATTATATAAAATAAGCGTTCACCTGTCATTTTCTTAAATAGATGATTTATTTTAACAGAATCTCCGTAAAACATGTCAACACATTATCAGTGCGTAATTGTCAAGCCATGAAAAAAAGGTAAATCACCGCTACTTTTTGTTTTAAAAATCCATTTTTTACTTTTTTAAAATTAAGTAAATAATATTTTTTCAAATTAGATTAATTATACATTAATTTAGCTAATATACCTGAAAAAAAAGTTCCAGAAAAAGTATATTTTTTGGAAGTCTTTTTTAAAAAGAAAATTACATTCTGATGAAAAACGATTAAAAATGACGCTATGTATATTTCCCTCCGCCCACTAAACAAATTTAATCCATTCCAATTAATATAATTTCTGTTTGAAATACACTACAGAGTATCTTGTAGAAAGAGTAAATTTAAAGTTTTAGCTTTCAATTAAAGCTAAAATGAAAGTTTCAAGCAAGCTTTATCATTTATAAAACTTAATTTTAAAATTTCAGTCAGTCAGTTAAGTGCCATACGTGATACACGCTTGGGCGATCATGTATATCTCGAAAGAGACATGACTAACTGGGCAGAAGATTATCCCGCAGTAGGTTGTCATTGCTTTCTGCGGTAGACTGGTTGCCGACCAAAGCTATAGAACCCAATCTGTCCTGTTATTTAACCCATAACTGGAAGGAAGAGACGGATTAATACCTTTCCCAAAGGGTATTTGCGCGAAAGTGAATACAATGGATTCAACTAGGAATTCGAACTCGGCTCCCCGGCTTACTCGTTCCGAGCCGATATCCACTGTACCACAACGCACATCCCTTTAAAACTTAGGTATAAAATTATCGCGAATTTGTGGAGGTGCCTATGTAAAACCTATGCGACTGAACAACGATATATGCACATAATCAAGCAGCAAGCTTTTCAGTTGGATAATTTAATTAAACTGAAATATTTTTGGATTTAATTTCAGTCCCAATATTTCAGATTCATTTTGGGACAATTATTTAAATTACCGTTGATTGATTGACGGATGACCGCTGTCACAACAGAATCTTCACGGCCCCAGTGATGTGCAGGTTGTGTAATGGATAACGATTTAGAAAGGGAAATCAGAGAGTCGAGTTCGAACACCAGCCGGCTTCGTTACATTCACTTATGCGTAAATTGTCTTGGAAAAGGTATGAAACTATCTCTCTTCGGTTATGGGATCAATAGCAGAGCGTATCTACAATGTATGTACGTTGTGGTGCAGTGAATATCGACACAGAACGAGGAATCGGAGAGCCGAGTTCGAATTCCAGTTGAATTCCTTGCGTTCACTTACGCACAATTACCCTTGGGAAAGGTATTAATCTACCTCTTTCCTCCACTTATGAGTTAAATAGCAGGATAGATTGTGTTCTTTAGCCTTGGCTGGCAACCAGTCTAGCGCAGAAAGTAATGGCAACCTATTGCCGGAAAATTTTCTGCCCAGTCAGTCATGTCTCTTCCGAGACATGATCGCCCAAGGGTGTATCACGTATGACACTTAACTGACAATAAGAAACGTTATTCTAAAGAAAAAAAGCAACTGTCAGGATGCGCGACGGCTCCGAGTATCCATATTGAAAGGGCATCCAATCAAAGAGTTAAATAAAAATTTAGTTTATATTTTATTCGAATAAAGTGTTTCATATGTTAAAATGTCTTCCTTTTCCACATTGCTCAGTACTAGGCACTGTAGCACAATCTACTTGAGTTGACCCCAGGCATCACCAAACCTCTGCATATTTCTGTTTGGAACACATAAGTGATATATTTTTTTCTCATGGATTCTTAAGGGTTTAAAGTCTTACAGCATCCTACTCCTTCTCCTCGGTGACCAGGTTGATACTGATCAAATATCGACATGTGTCAGCCGTCAGCTACAGTTCTTTTGATAATGAAATACGCCTAACCGGCTGCAAGGAAATAACGTTTTGTTACAAAAATGTTTACACAATACTCACTCACAAAAAATAATTATTATTCTTACAATCCAGAATATGCTTCAGCTTTACATCACCCACAAAGTGTTGATAAACCGTAAAAAAACAAAAAACAAAAAACAAATAAACAACGTCCACAGCAACAGAGCACACTTTAAGAAACATATACAATTGACCTGCAAGATATTTCAGTGCTTTAAGGCAACATCACGCTGAAACACCTGTTCCCGTACGATCAGCGAAGATAAGCAAGGTAGACCTTGGTCAATACTTAGATGGGTGACCGTTTGGGAATACTAAGGTGCTGTAATATTGCGGGTGGTGTTATAGATAAGGCTTGTCATTAAAAATCGGATAGTCGAGTCTCAATTCCCATAGGGTTTCTCATATTTGCTTAAGCACAAATACCCTTCGGAAATGTATGAATCCACATTTTCTTCCCCAAGTATATCATAAGGTCACATTTTTGGGGTGTATGGAGAAGAATGGAGAAAAAGCTATTTGGTAGGACAAGAGTCAAAACGGAATGTAAGCTTTCAAAACCATAGATTTTATTGTAACTCGGCCACTGACACCGCCAGAAAATATACAGTTACCTAACCCCAGAAGCAGAAGAAAATACATACTTATTTTGCAGTGATTACTGTGTCAATAGCACATTAATATTGATTGCTCTACGGTAGGCATTACTACCTTTTAAATATAAATTTAAAATTTTTCAATACATTTAATTTGCTAGATTATTGGTGGTGTTCGCTGAAGCATTTATACGACGACAGTATTTGGTATTGTCTGATTGGTCGTGGGAGAAATAATTTTTTTGTTTTCCCTACAACCCTAAAAATTATTAAGTACCCCCTATAGAATTGCAGAATGCAGATTTTGGGCTGTTGAGAAAATGGGTGGAACCTATGTGCTAAACATATCGCGAACGAACACACACACACACACACACACACACACACATATTTATATATATACGTGTGTGTGTATGCGTGTGTGTCTGTGAGAATAGGTTAGGTGTCTACTTTAGAAAATTAAACAATAGACTGGGAAAATCACCACCCTGCTCCACCAGATGTGCCTCACCTAATAACGTTTCAACCTCTTTTACTTCTCCATGTGTTGAACTATACAATCTGTTTCTTTCCAGATGTGACCGACTCAAAAATGATTTCCCTCCGAAAATCAATAAATTGATTTCCTTAATTAGTTTCGCTTCCTCATTTCAAATCATAAGCACATGATGTGAATTGTGCTCTACCCACGCAAAAGTTAGCTGTAAAATTCACAGGGCGCGGCTTTTCTGATGTGTGTGTCGTGGGGAGAGAGGGACAGAGAAATTCTGTTTAATATCTACCATTTATAACCAAAGTGACATTAATACACGTTGGAGGAAAGAAGACTGTTTTCTTTAGATCGGAATCAGGATTCTTTTTCAGGCATTGTGAGCATCGAATATTTCATCACACCCTTCAAAATCATTGTTACTAAAGTTTACCTAAAATGAGCAATTAAATAAATAAATATCTCTTGATATTAAATTGTGGATTATAAATGTTGCAAAATAAATCGTCGGGTGAAATGATAATTATTGACTGTTCTTTGTTTTAAATAATGTTCACCCTATATAAAGCTCAATATCCAATCGAGGTTGGAGGAGTTTGTTGTGAGGCCGGAAACAGTAAGAGGCGCAGTTTAAGGGAATATGAGGGAATGATAACAGTTCACCTTAAATTTGGACATGTTAAAATAGAAAGTATTCGGGAAAGAAACTTCTTGGGAGTCTGTTCCACAAAATGACGGTTGGTAGGAAGAAGTTGTTTGAGAAGAAATTACTTTTCTCTAATTTTTTTTTTTTTAATCATCTCACCCCAAGCAAGGCATTCCACTGCCACTATTGCGCATGGGGCTACATAGGGGAAGGTAAAGAGAAGGAGTGGTTAGACATAGGGAATGTCAGGAGGAAGGTGACAGATGAGTAAGGATACCGAGGATGAGGGTTGGGCAGATGGGAAGAGTGTTTGATAGAATGGGAGCAGGTTAGTGTGTTAGGAGGTGTCTATTGACCTTACATTTAAACTCCTGGAGATTGTAGCCGTCGGGGAAGCAATCGTTTGGAAGAGAATTCCACAGCCGGGGAGTGCGAGGAAAGAAACTGTTGGAGTAGAAGTTACGGCTGCATTTTATCGGTTTCACTGTAAAAGGGTGGGATCTAGTTGCTAATCTAGTATCTCGTTCAAATACGTATTTAGCGGGCACTAGTGATCTAAGTTCATCGGAGTAGAAGCCGTGAAAGTATTTATAGAAGAGACACAGGGAAGCCAAGTCACGCCGGTGGGAGAGAGACTGCAGGCGGTCTGCCAAGTCAGTATCTATCACATTACAGACCATTAATAGAGTATGAAATGAATGAAGGGGGTTCTCTACAGTTTACATGGCATGACGGGTTTTACCTCTGTAGGGCAGAAATGGAACTAAAGAATGGAGTTCATTAGAAGGTTTTTATGGAAATAGCGACAGAGTAGCTGTAGGGCAACAACAATTCGACCTGCAAGAAAAGCGGTTGTAAGTGGGGAAATAACGCCGTACTGGATTAATCTAGTAGCGAACTATCGAATGCTATATTCGTATCTTCGAATACACCACATTAAATATTTACAAGCTCACTTGTTAAATATATATCTAAAAAATTGTCAGTGTTAATGTTTACATATCGGGGGAGGTGCTTACTGACTCGTCATCATTTCTGATAACGTAATGTCCAGACCATTATTTCAATTCCAATATCTCTGCTTTTTTACATCGATTAAAATTAAACATTTGCATATCACTATGCTAGAAAATCTTTTAATATTTATGCGTATTTTTTATTTAAATAAAGAGCATTTTATAAAACGAGACAAGCCTCAGCACTAATTTAATGCGGCCCTTGCCTTTTTATTCTATCTTCATTTGCACGTATTTACGTAGATGTGTGAAACGTTCATGATGCTAGGATTAGTCAAGTTTGGGCAGATAAACATTTTGTTGACGATAACGTGAAATGCTAAAACAACAGGTTGTGATTTGTTGGCCTTTTTTTTGCTTAATGTCAGCATTTTTTCTGTTGCAATAATAACCTTCAGGAAAGAATTGGCAATTTTTCTGTTGTCAATAAAACACAAAATGATTAATCCCATCAAGACAATGCTATAATCAAATAAGGTGGGAAACCAACTGACTATTTGCAATGACCTTCGTTTTATATGTCTTTTCAGATTTACATTTCTTGAGTTTTTTTTTCCGGTTTACACTTCTTGAGTCATTTCAGGCTTACACATTTTACTTCTTTTGAGGTTTACACTTCTTTTGAGATTTAAACTTCCAGATTCTTTTAAGGTTTACATTTCTTTTCAAGTTTATACATTATTACTCTTTTCAAGTTTACAGTTTTAAATATACACTTCATTTCTTTTCAATCTTACAGATTTTTTTTTCGGTTTACGTTTCTTGATTCTTTTTTTAGATTTCTACTTCTTGATTCTTTTCAAATTTGCAATTTCTTACAGGATTACACTTCTTGATTCTTTTGAGGCTTACATTTCTTTTCAGGTTTACACTTTTGATTCATTTAAGCTTTATACAATTTGATTCTTTTCCATTTTACACTTCCTTTTTAGTGTAAAATTTTTGATTACTTTTAGGTTTACACTTTTTATTCTTTTGAAGTTTACACTTCTATTAATGTGTAAACTTTTTGATTCTTTTCAGGCTTACATTTCTTTTCAGGTTTACACTTTTTTCCAGTTTACACTTTATGATTCATTTCACGTTTATATTTTTTTAGGTTTATACATCTTAATTCTTTTCCACTTTATTCTTCTTTTCAGGTTTACACGTCTTGATTTTTATCCAACTGGGTAATGCACAACAGGGATACATGACGACCGGACATTGTACTGAAGCAATGTTCTTCAAGGAAGGATTTGTCTACCGTAAAATTCAGCATTCAATGTTCTGGCTTTCATCTCGGATCAAACATTGAGCATTGTTGCAGGTGAGAAATATATGGATGTTTCAGCTACGGGACAGGCTGAGGAGATGATACTAACATTCTCTGAGAAGAAACTGATAATAACCGTTCCATATTTTCCTGCTCACGGGCTTAGAATACGCGGACGGTATCCAATACAGCAGGGAAAAAAAAGTATCTTCGTCTAAGTCGATGTTTGCAGATTCAAATATAAAGCAGATTTATGTCTAAATTTTGACTGAAGTATAAACCGGACCAATATTTACCCTTTGACTCAAGTATAAATAAAGTGTGAGTTATATATTGGCGACGTCAATATCAATCCGGTACAGAAATTCAGCTCTCTGGTTAATGTCACAATAGACGCAGAAAACCGAAAGTGCATGGAAACAGTGAAAGATGTCTTTCAGAAACTAAGCAACGTGGATGGAAACAGCGAAAGATGTCTTTCAGAAACTAAGCAACGTGGATGGAAACAGCGAAATATGTCTTTCAAAAACTAAGTAATGTATTAAATTATAGGAAATGTTTCTTAGAAATTAAAAAAAGTACTGTACTTATATGAATGTTCTAATCATAATGGCAGTAAATGTTAGACAATCTCCAGAGAGATGAGACTTGAATGTTAGACAATCTTCTCAGAAACAGACTTGAAGTGACACAGATATGGTTCTGCTGAGGAATGCTAAAAGTAACATGGAAAAAACGTGGGATCAACGAGCAAGTTTAAAAAATAGGAACTACAGAGCACTCAAAATTGTAAGGGGAAGGAGACAGCTGAAATTTCTGGGACACGTAATGAGGAAAGAGCGTTTTAGAGAATTTAACATTCGCAGAATATATTAAAGGGAGGCAATCAGGGACGAAATTGTGAATAAAATGGATAAACGAACAATGACAAAAAGAAATTGTGAAAAAGTCAGTTAAAGCGTTAAAGGAATTAGAAGTTGTGGAGAACAATGATCACTTTCGTCTTGAAGAAGAACGGTATATTAAAGAATAAACAGTCACTTATATTTTTCATTTCTTTTAACTATTTTTCTTTTGATGCCATATTTCTCCTCTTGTTATCCCAGGTTTTTTTTCAACCCCTCCCCCATCTTTTCACTATTATATTTATGACATGTACATGACTGCAATTTTTTCCCTGGTTTAAATTCCCCCTTGTAGTTTCAAGTACTCCCATAAGATTTGAAATTCCTTCGCAGCAAGTCAAATACCTCTTTTTTTTTAGAATCAGTGTTTTGAAGAGTGTGTTGACTTTGTACTTTGCATTTTATCGCAGAGTTTTTGTTTTAACTGATTAATTAGCACATTTATTTAGTAAAGTATAAATATTGATATTGCTTCTTGTTTATTCCATGACTGTGACCTACTTTCAAACTTTGCACTTTCTTGAAATTTCTTAAAATATACTCTGTTTATGTGTTTATTTGTTGCGTTTTCTGGTAACAAGACAATGTGACTGTTTCTTTCGAGACATGATCGCCCAAGCGTGTGTCACATATGGTCCTTAACTGACTGACATTCAGACCTTAGCTGTTACATTCGATATTCTTCCGAGGCCGAACTGACTCTTTTATTTGACTGAACCAAGTGTATGACCGTTGTTCACATTCATTTACCTATCACACCCAGTCTCTTCCGAAGAGAATTAGCCTTATGTTGAAACACCTCTTCTCGTCCGATCACTCGTGTTAAGCAACGTCAAGTCTGGTCAGTACTTAAATGAGTGACCGATTTGAAATAACAACAGCTGTAAGTTTGGATGTGCGTTGATCTGATGAATAACGACACGGAATCGGAATTTGGAGAGTCAGTTCTAATTCTAGTCCGGTTCTTTGTATTCACGTCCGTGCAAATACCATTGTAAAAGGCATGGATGCACCTCTACTCTCCGAGCAATGTGTTAATTAATAATACGTTTATCGCCAAACAATTAATATCTTTTTTTAAAAAATCTAGTTTTAAAAAATCTAGCTAAATCACATCTGTAAATCATTATTATCTTCAAAGATACAAAATGTCTTCTGGATTTAAATAGACTGAAAATGGTTGATAAACTGTAAAAAATTGAATTTCGTAACTCGAAACCGTTAGATCTTTCTGTAAATTCATTGAGTAGGGGTTATATTTCTGAACTATTTCACTGATGGATTAAACTGAGAATGTAAATGTAAGTTTTGTTTTATAGAAAAAGAACATGTTAAATCTGTTGTACGTTGTGCTGCAGCGAATATAAGCTCGGGACGAGATATCGGGGGGTCGGGTTCGAATTCCAGTTGAATTCATTGTATTCACTTACGCGCAAATACCCTTGGCAAAGGTATTAATCTGTCTCTTCCCTCCAGTTATGGATTAAATAACAGGACAGATTGGGTTCTATATCATTGGCTGGCAAACTGTCTACCGCTGATAGGAATGGCAACCTACTGCGGGATAATCTTCTGCCCAGTCAGTCATGTCTCTTTCGAGACATAATCGCCCAAGCGTGTATCACGTATGGCCCTTAACTGACTGACTTCTCTACGACACTGAAAGTTAGTGAATATTACAAAAAGCTGTCTTTTTTCCCACAAATCTAGCACCACATACACCAAGAGGTGTTTTTTTTTTTCACCCATGTCCGAAAAGTATCTTCTCTTTACGTCGTCAAACTCAAAACTGTCATCTGTACGGAGGAGCCCTTCAATGACTTTCCTTTAAGGGTTACATGATCTGCCAAGTAGGTTTAAACTAATTACACGTTTTTATGAAAAGAACTCATCCCTTGAAAATAATGTTTCAGGAATATTTATCTTTATTGAAAAGAAAAATTCGGACAAAGTCAACAAATTTAATTCTTAGAAAATCTGTGATATAATTGTAGTATTAAATCGCTTTCTTTGAAGAAGAAGAAGAAGTGACTACCTCCCCATACAAGATCCCCAAGTACGAAGTAGTAGTGTATGCGCTCAGGTAAACAAGTGGAGAGAGATTTGTATTTGTGTGCAATCCAATAGAATGACCGCCCAAAGGCCGTTTGGCTTTAGCTGACATTTACTTGACCATTTAACCTAATGACGTTGGCCAAAACACAACAATGACCTTGGCATAAAAATCATAGAATTGTTTACTGAATTACGATCAACAGAAATCGCTGCTTACATGCTGCTCTTCTTCAGAGATCATCTCCTCGCCAACCTGCAAAAATGTACCCGATGACTGTTACACTCCGATGGCTTAGAAATAATAGACATAAGAAAGCCTACGGGGATTAGACAGAAACGAAATTTGGTGGACAAAATTTAACAGTTTTGTTAACCTTCCCACATTGCTATGATCTCTGAAAGATTAATTAATTTCCTAGGACACTGCTGCAGGAAACATCAGCGTATAATTGGGGGAAGAGTTAACCTTCCATATCCCATTCCTGATATTCTCTAACTTAATCATATTGCTGTCAAATGTTGAAGAAAACTCACATCAAACAAGAGAAAAAGAAAAGAATCATCTAATTAATATAATATAATAGAGAAGTGCTTTTTATATGGGACTAATGATGTGTCCCCTAATACTTCCTGTTCTAATTAATACTGAATTTCTTATTCTGTTACACGCCCTACCACTTCAGATCGTTCTTGATCATGACTCTCTACAACTTCCTATCCTTTGCAGGACTTAGATTTATCTTTTCTTCATATTTCCCAGTCTTGTTCTGATAATCATTTACGCAACCTTGGCAATGTGTATTGTTTTTTTGTTTTTTTTGTTTTTTTTTATAAGCGTTTCACCCCGAGCAAGGCATGTCACTGCCACTACTGCGCAGGGGGCTACATAGAGTGGAGAAAGGCTGATTAAATATAGGAAATGTCAGAGGGTGGGTGATAGGCGGGTAGAGATACCGAGAATGGTTAAATATAGGAAATGTCAGAGGGTGGGTGATAGGCGGGTAAGGATACCGAGAATGAGGGTTGGGTAGATGAGAGTTTTCTGAGAATAATTAGGAGTTAGTGTGATAGGAGATTGTAGCTGTCGGGAAAGAAGACTTGTGGAATGGAGTTCCACAGGCGGGAAGCGCGAGAAAAGAAGCTGTTGGAGTAGAATTTACAGTTACATCTTATCTGTTTAACTGTAAAAAGGTGGGATCTAGTTGCTAATCCAATATCTCGTGTAAATTCGTGCTTAAGCGGCACCAGTGATCTAAGTTCATCGGAGCAGAAGCGATGAAAGTACATGTAGAAGAGGCACAGGGAAGCCACATCACGCCGGTGAGAGAGTGGTTGCAGCCGGTCTGCCAAGTCAGTATCAACCACGTTACAGATCCTCCTTTGTATTTTGTCAAGAAGCCCAAGGAGAGCAGCAGGGGCACCCGACCAGATATGGCAGCAATATTCAATACACGGGCGGATGGTAGATTTGTATATGTGCAGAATAGATTCAGGTGGGAAAAACTTCCGGGCCTTGCACAGAGAGCCGACTTTCATAGCGGCATATTTGGCAATGGATTCGATATAGTCATTCCATTTGAGGTCCGCCGAAAGTGTAAGGCCAAGGAGGCGTAGTGTTTTACTCTCTGGGAGGCAAGCCTGTCCCATGCTAATGGGAGGTAGATGCGATTGTCTATTGTGGTTAGTTGATAACAGCTTCGTGTTAGAAGCATTGAAATTTACTAGCCATTTCCTACCCCAGGCCACTACAGATTGAAGGTCCTTTTCAAGCTCGGCAGCGAGGTTCGCTTTGTCGCCCACACTTGGTTTTTGATCAATGCGAGAGTAGATTGTTGTGTCATCGGCGTACATGCCTACTTGGGATCTAATGGCGTCGGGGAGATCATTAATGTACATCAGAAATAGCGTGGGACCTAGGAGTTAACAAGCTTGTCTTGCCAGGACCATTACAGCTGAGTAGTTAGTTCGATCCTTACTTCGTATCCTTTGCTTTCGGCTTTGTGTCACACCTAAGCTATGCTTAGAAAAATAGGGCACCTCGATGTAGTGTAATGGTTAGGAAGCTTGCCTCGCTAGTTCAATTACGACTTACAGTGAGTTCGATCTTCACTAGAAGCTCCATAATTTCGGCCTTGTGCCACATCTAAGATACGCATAGAAAATCCCCATCTACACAAGCTCGTCCTGTAAGTTAACTTGCTTTCAGTAGGTCATGTGAGTTTAAAATTCTTCATGTCTTCTTTCCTCATTATGCACCTAAAAATTTCAACCGTCTTTTTCTGATTCTAATTATAAATCTACGTTTTGTTTCCATTTTTAAAAGGTTTCCTCGTTACTCACATGCTCAGTGCGAGGTATTCTTAGCATACTTCTGTAGAACCACATTTCTTCATCCGTGAAGTCACAATTTACTTCCTCTTTTAAATCTCTTAACAGTGAATATCGGCTCGGAACTAGATGAGCCGAGTTCAAATTCCATTTGAATTCGTTGCAACCACTTACACGAAAATAACTTTTGGAAAGGTATTAATCCGTCACTTCGCCCTCCAGGTATGGGTTAAATAGCAAGACAGATAGTTTCTATAGCCTTGGTTGGCAACTATTATACCGCACAAAGTAATGACAGCCTACTACGGGAAAATCTTCTGACCAGTCATTGTTTCTTTCGAGACATGATCGCTCAAGCATGTATCACGTATGGCACTTAACTGACTGACTGAATAGTTTACGATCTGAGTTTCTAGATAAGATCTTTCAGTACAACCCACAAGAAAATATCTGGTGGTATTGAGTCTGGTAATCGTGAAGGCTACTCAGTTGGTCCAGGTCGTCCTGATCACCTGAGGTCGAAATTAAGATTTAACTATTCCCGAAAGCATAAGCCATGACGGGACAGCACGCCATTCTTTTGAAAGTTAATATTTTTATTTATAACTCTTCTGGCGAGTTATTCCCATGGATGAAATAGTGGCTCAAACCTTTTCTTCTTGGTAGATTAAACATCCTTTTCGAAGATAACTCGTGGGTTAACATTGCTCCTGTACACACAGTTATAAGAATTCTTATGCCTGTTCAATTTGTTACTTGATCTGACGACCATATCTTATCAATAAAGTCTCATCTTCACTGACTTTATTAAAATTTCGCAAAACTCTAATTGTCTGTATCTTCATCATGCAATCATTGTAATAAACTAGGGATGTAAAGTTTCATCTTAAGTTTCTTTAAGAGCCTACACTTCTTTGCACAACTCTAAAGAAAGACGTCAGTTGGATTTTTTATGTGCTCCACAATGATTATTTTTATTTCAATGGACTTGTTGCTGAAACTGACTTTCCAGATCTTGGAACATCACTTACGCTTCTTGTTCTTTCAAATTTTCTAATTAAACTTCTGCTGATAACAAATGAACGGCTTTAGTATCATTGTTATTATGTTGGTAATAAAGTTTAACGTTTTTTATATCATTATCACTCCTCAAGCAAGACAAAAGTATCACTGGTGCACAGAGGCTTTACAATGAGAGAAAAAACAAGTTATAATTGATTTCGAAGAAAGGATAAAAGGTGGATGGGAATCAAGGAGATAGAAGATGGCAATTGATGCTGCATTGAAACTTTTGGAGATTGTAGCTATAAGGAAAGCAAGCAAATGGAAAGGAATTTCACAGATAAGAAGTGCAAGAAAAGAAGAGGCGGTTGCATTTAACTATTTTGACGACAAAATTGTGAGACCTTGATGTCAATGTAGTAGAACGCGTAAATACATGTGATCGGAGAACCAAGGAAAAAAAACTCGTCAAAGAATTTATAATGAAAATACTTGTAGAAAATATACACAAAGTATGACCAAAAGAAAAAGACAACGGAAAAGTGTATTTAGTTTTAGCCGATGCGTTTCGTCTACTGATGGATTTGATAAAAAAAAAAGTCCGTCAGTGGACGAAACGGGTCGGCTAAAACTAAATACAGTGTTTCTCTTGTCTCTTTCTTTAAGTCTTAAACAGATCATATCCGAGAATAGTTACACCAGTCAGTCAGTTATGTGCCATACGTGATACACGCTTGGGCGATCATGTCTCGAAAGAGATATGACTGACTTGGCAGAACCCAATCTGTCCTGTTATTTAACCCATAACTTGAAGGAATAGGCGGATTAATACCTTTCCCAAGAGTATTTGCGCGTAAGCTGGAATTCGAACTCGGCTCCCCGATTTCTCGTTCCGAGCCGATATCCAATGCACCACAACGCACATCCAATAGTTACACACCAAAGTATATAACATAAAACTAAAAAATCTAAATTTACAGTTGAAAACCATAAAAAGAAATAAAAAAGATTTACATCCGCCGCTCAAGTCAAAAGGCGTTCTTTCTCCAGGTAAAAGGGTTTTACTTTACCGCACCCTGTATATAAATAATTATAAATGGAACTAATGTTAAACTTAATCCTTTAAAATGCGACGATAATTTGTTTTTATTATTACAGATTTAAAATATACTATAAGTTGAGGTGAATTGGTTATAGAAAAGGTGAATTGGTTATAGAATAGTGGTTTTCTTATTGGGCGCTTAGACGAGTGATTAGAAAGCTAGAATTCCGACTGTAAAACAACAGTTCGAATTTCATAAAAATAAATTCGTCTTGTTCTTTATATTATCGGCATGGGGAAACGATCACAGCGAAGTGCCAGAAAACATCACCTGTTAACCAAAATCATGTGAATGAAATTTTTGTCGAGTACGAAACTAACACGGAGTCAAATGTCATCATGTCAGAAGGTTTCTGACCTTGTTCAACTATTACTCACGCCAGAAACTGCATCAAAGTTTCACTTAGCAGAGTTGCAGTATAAACCACAGATTAACTGTGAGCGTTAAAGTAACACAAATGTTCCTGAGCAAGCGAGGGATTAACCATTATATTAGACGTATGTACACGAAAACGAGCAGTCAGCCATTATTGTTATTATTTTCCTGTGACTCATCGTCTCTATCATAATAAACAACATTGCGTATTATTTTGTATATATATATATATATATATATATATATATATATGTATGTGTGTGTGTGTGTGTGTGTGTGTTTGTATATATATCCTGTCACGCTCATGAAGAAAGAGACAATAGTGAGTCAACGTTGGCTCAACGTCGCCTCATTTCATACAGCCAGTTATTAAACCTTACTACCAGTTATGATAATACGGACCCACGCGTTTGTATATATATATATATATATATATATATATATATATATATATTATATGAACAGTACTGCATGAGAAACTGATGTAATAGTGCATATTTGAATCATGTTTTTGTTTACTTGATGGCAACAGTGGGGAATGGGCTACTAATACGTATGAAATCGCGCTTTCTGATTGGCTAAAGACGTGCTTGTCAGATGAATTGATGGACAAGAAGAAATCAAAATAACAAGACAAAGAAAACGAAAAGCTTCTTATTTGGACAGTGAATAAGTCTGACAGGAGAGAGAGACGACTTGTTAGCTGCCGACCGCCTCGCAGCCACTTGACAGAGCAGGAAAAAAAACCTGCAGGTAAGAAATGAAACGTAGAGTGAACAATTTTTCTTCTATTTGCTGTGTGTCTTCAGTCGGTGGGTGATCATAGCTCTCCATAACTTTCTGTCCTCTGCAGCTCTAAGTAAATCTCGTTTTTTTGTAATCTCTCCTTATCCCTTTTCTGCCAACCATTTACACAAGCTTATTAGGTATGTTATTTGTTGCTTTCTTCACTATTTTTGTCAATATCTTGTGAACGTCAAATTCTCTAAGCCCTCTTTTCTCATTAGGTGCCCGAGAAATTTATTTTTCGCATGTTAAGTATAATTGTTCTTTTTGTTTCCACTTTCTTTAAACCTTCATAGTGAGTTCCCTCTACTGGATTCTCGGCATCCTTCTGTAGAGCCATTTTTCTGTTGCTTCAAGTCTTTTCTTTATCTGTGAAGAGATTATCCAGCATTCATTACCATATAGAAGGACTGATATTATTTAACAACTTAGTACATTTTTCTTTGTTTCACTCGAAAATCTTCACGTTTCTTAATACTTTACTTTGCTTTTGGAAGGCATTGTCACTCTCCTAATTCGGTATTCGGATTTCAGTGTTACACTTACCCTTCCTTGTTAAAACACTTCCTGGATATTTAAATTTTGCTTTATTTTGGTGTCTATAATTCGTAGTTCATATCTTGGGCAGTTACTTTTGGTAACAAGTATAAATTCTTTCTTCTTACAATTGAAGTTTAGGTCTTTTATCTCGCGTTCTTTTAAAAATTTTTGTGGAGTTTCATGTAGTCTAATTGCTGTGTCTTCTACAAACGCTAAGCCACCTAAGTACTGGGTTGTCCAGAAAGTTCATGCCAAGTTTTATGTTCCAACATGTCAATTTTATCAACAGATATAATATGCTTATATTTCCGATTAGAGCAAACTTTAAACTATCTCTTGAGAAAGAAAATTTTAAATAACTTGATTTGTGTCAATTTTGCATTCCTATGAAAATGGAAGATTATTAGGTGCAGTTTAGACACTTGATGCATTTTTGCACTTGATGCAAATATGCCCCGCAAGCAACAAAATAGTAGTGTACTGTTTATGGTAAAGGACCTTTAGCTGAGAGATCCTTACAGAAGTGGTTCGCTAAGTTTAGAGTTGGTGATTGTAGCCTTAATGATGAAGAACGTCCAAGTGCAGATGACGTCCAAATCATGACATTGATTAAGAATATCTCGCATAACACAACGTGGGAATTGGCAGAAACACTAAATTTATCAAAATCCACCCTCCATAAGAACTTAGTGAAGCTAAGTATGCTTGGGTATCGCGTGATCTGAGTGAAAAGAATCATTTGGCACGCATTTCTATCTGTGATTTGCTGTACAAATGCAATGAAAATGCACCCTTTTTAAAGCGAATTGTGACTGGTGATGAGAGATGGATTATTTACAAATATGCTCAGTGAAAAAGACGCTAGGTTAAGCGATATAACTTTAGCCACCTTCGATGCAGGTCTTTTTCTGAGAAAGTCATGCTGTGCACATGATGAGATTGGAAAGAAATTATTAGTTCCTTCCAAGTAACCAGTTAATTTTTTTTTTATAAGCGTTTCACCCCGAGCAAGGCATGTCACTGCCACTACTGCGCAGGGGGCTACGTAGAGTGGAGAAAGGCTGATTAAATATAGGAAATGTCAGAGGCTGGGTGATAGGCGGGTAAGGATACTGAGAATGAGGGTTGGGTAGATGAGAGTATTCTGAGAATAGTTGGGAGTTAGTGTGATAGGAGGTGAAAGATTAATTAATTTCCTAGGACACTGCTGCAGGAAACATCAGCGTATAATTGGGGGAAGAGTTAACCTTCCATATCCCATTCCTGATATTCTCTAACTTAATCATATTGCTGTCAAATGTTGAAGAAAACTCACATCAAACAAGAGAAAAAGAAAAGAATCATCTAATTAATATAATATAATAGAGAATTGCTTTTTATATGGGACTACTGATGTGTCCCCTAATACTTCCTGTTCTAATTAATACTGAATTTCTTATTCTGTTACACGCCCTACCACTTCAGATCGTTCTTGATCATGACTCTCTACAACTTCCTATCCTTTGCAGGACTTAGATTTATCTTTTCTTCATATTTCCCAGTCTTGTTCTGATAATCATTTACATAACCTTGGCAATGTGTATTGTTTTTTTTTTTTTTTTTTTTATAAGCGTTTCACCCCGAGCAAGGCATGTCACTGCCACTACTGCGCAGGGGGCTACGTAGAGTGGAGAAAAGCTGATTAAATATAGGAAATGTCAGAGGGTGGGTGATAGGCGGGTAAGGATACTGAGAATGAGGGTTGGGTAGATGAGAGTGTTCTGAGAATAGTTGGGAGTTAGTGTGATAGGAGGTGTCTATTGACCCTACATTTAAACACCTGGAGATTGTAACTGTCGGGAAAGCAGACTTGTGGAAGGGAGTTCCACAGGCGGGAAACACGAGAGAAGAAGCTGTTGGAGTAGAATTTACGGTTACATCTTACTTGTTTAACTGTAAAAGGGTGGGACCTAGTTGCTAATCTAGTATCTCGTGTAAATTCCTGCTTAGGCGGCACCAGTGATCTAAGCTCATCGGAGCAGAAGCCATGAAAGTACTTGTAGAAGAGGCACAGGGAAGCCACATCACGCCGGTGAGAGAGCGGCTGCAGCCGGTCTGCCATGTCAGTATCAACCACGTTACAGATCCTCCTTTGTATTTTGTCAAGAAGCCCAAGGAGAGCAGCAGGGGCACCCGACCAGATATGGCAGCAATATTCAATACACGGGCGGATGGTAGATTTGTATATGTGCAGAATAGATTCAGGTGGGAAAAATTTTCGGGCCCTGCACAGGGATCCGACTTTCATAGCAGCAGATTTGGCAATGGATTCGATATAGTCATTCCATTTGAGGTCCGCCGAAAGTGTAAGGCCAAGGAGGCGTAGTATTTTACTCTCTGGGAGGCTAGCCTGTCCCATGCTAATGGGAGGTAGATGCAATTGTCTATGGTGGTTAGTTGATAACAGCTTTGTTTTAGAGGCATTGAAATTTACCAACCATTTCCTACCCCAGGCCACTACGGATTGGAGGTCCCTTTCAAGTACGGCAGCGAGGTTCACTTTGTCGTCCAGACCTGGTTTCTGATCGATGCGAGAGTAGATTGTTTTGTCGTCGGCATACATGCCATCTTGGGATCTAATGGTGTCGGGGAGATCATTAATGTAGATCAGAAAGAGCGTGGGACCTAGGATGGAACCTTGAGGGACGCCCGCGTTCGTATGGTAGTTTTGGGATGCATGCCCATTTAATACCACCTTCAATGTGCGGTTAGAGAGGAAAGACTGGATGAGGTCAAACAGATGTCCAGTTATCCCATAGCTCCGCAGTTTGCACAAGAGGCCAGCATGCCAGACCCTGTCGAATGCTTTGGAGATATCCAAGGCAACGATTCGGGCTTCACCATTCTTGTCGAGTGCCTGGTATATGTACTCGGTAATGGTCGTTAGCATATCAGCAGTAGACCTGGTGAAGCGAAACCCATACTGTTTGTCAGAGAGAAGCCCGTTGGCCATAAGATGCTGAATCACCTCGGCGTTGATAATGGCTTCGAAAACTTTGCCAAAGATTGGAAGGAGACTAATAGGACGGTAATTGGCGGGGTCTGAGGGTTCGCCAGAATTCTTAAATATAGGAACTACGCAGGAGGACTTCCAACAGGCAGGAAAGCAGGAAGCAGATAGGCAGAGGTTATAGAGTTTAGAGAGGACAGAGGAGAGTTCTGGGGCACATTTCTTCAGTACTATGACTGGGATTCCGTCACCGCCGCTCGCTTTGTGTGGGTCAAGTTGTGCAATTATCTTGGCGACCAGCGTGGGTGTTATGTGGACGTTATTTAGTTGAGCCTTAGTTCTGGGTGGGAAGTCTGGTGTAGGTATTCCTAACGAGTCCAGTGTCAAATTGGTTAAGAATCTACGGGCAAAGCATTCAGCCTTGTCGGCTGGGGAGGTGAGAACTTCAAATTCATTGATTAGTGGGGGTATTGAAGTCTTGTTCCTGCTGAGCACGCTTTTGCAGAGACGCCAGTAATCTTTGGAGCCAAACTTAGAGGATGCTATGCGTTGCCTAATTCTGGTAGCAAACGCCCTCTTGGATTCGTTCAGCACTTTTTTACACTTGTTCCGTGCTGAGGTGAAAAGGCGCCTGTTTTGATTCGACGAGCAATTTCGATAGAGCCAGAAGAAATGGTTCCGGTGGGCAATGGCGGCCGAGCAAGCGGGTGAGATCCAGGGGGACGAATTTGGTTTTAGTTGGAATTTCCTGGTCCGAAACGTTCGAATTAAAGACAGCAATTGAACCCCCCACCAAACAAAAACGCTCAAAATTGGCGAACAGAAAAGGTGTCGTTTTTCATCAGGATAATGCCAGACATTTTTAGTGACTCGTCAAAAGTTGTTGCAGCTTCACTGGGGTGTCTTATCTCATACAGTATATTCACCAGACATTGCTTCTTCGAATTTTCATTTATGCAGGTCCGTGCAAATTAATCTTAATGATAAAACATTTAATTTATTGGATGACATGGTAAACTACACTAACAAGCTCTTTGATGATAAATCATCGAAATTCTTGGAAGATGGAATCTTTAAGTTGAACATAAAATAGAGAAAGATTGCACCACAAAATGTTTTATATTTAGTTGAATAAATATTTAATAGCATAATTTTGATTTGTGGTTTAATCTCCCTTAAAAATCGGCATGAAATTCCCGGACAACCTAATATCTTATATCGTTAAGACTGTGGACAATAATTATGAATCTTGATAAGACCTCAAGGTTGAATAAGTCCGACGAGAAGACGTACCCTCGTCTTACCTCCCTTTCTATCTTTGTATATTTACTTAATATCAAGACGCAAAGGTTGCTTCATAGAAACGTTGTACACTTTACCCTCCGTCAATTATTTTGAACGAGGTGTCCATTCCAAAATTAAATATTTTTTCTTCAAAATATGTTCGACTTGCGTTCCTGTCAAACTTCATCAAAATCTTCAAATACCACAGTGTGTAGATCATTTATAATAAATGCAGTTTTGAAAATAAGAAAATTTAACATGGAACAGGCTTCAGTAAGAGTAGTTTTATCTAAAACCGCAAAATCCTGTAAAAACAAACAAATAAAAAAAAAAAACAACTTTTCACGTAACATCAGTCCTTCTACATGGCAATGAATGCTAGACAATCTCCAGAAGTAGTAGTCTTGAAGAGACTTGAGACAGCAGAAATATGGTTCTGCAGAAGGTTGCTAAGAGTCCTATGAACTGAACGTGGGAGTAGCAAAATGCTCTTGAAGAACATGGAAATAAAAATTATGCTTATATTCAGAAAGTGATAAATGGAATTTATAGCACACATAATGAGGAAAGAAGGCATAGAGAATTTGGCATACACAGAGCCCACTGTAAACAAGAAAAAGAAAGGAAACCTGAGAAAAACCTATCTAATGAGCTTGTGGAAATGGTTGGCAGAAAAAATTAATTAGGAGAGACAGCAAAAAGATAAAATACACTAAAACTGAAAGATAACAGGAAGTTGTGGAGAGCCATGATCACACAAATAATAATAATAATAATATCTATGAGGTAGTTTAACGATTATCAGCACAGAAAATGGGATCGCTGAGCTGAATTAAAATTTCTAGTTTATTTCTTATATATTATTTCTCACCAACTATGGGGCCAATAGTGAAAACTTTGCCTTGGTTGGTAGCCAGTCTAGAAGAAAGGCTAATCTGAATTCAAATCACTCAAATATTTTTCCGAAGTAGTCGAGGCAATTTACAGATAAAAAAAAATTAAATTGTAGAGAGCCATGACCGCATACATTCTGACTTGGGTTTTAAAAAATACGTAGGCAAGGTTTTGGTTTTTCTTACCTACTACTTACTACACCTAGTAATTTACTACTTTTGCAGACGGAATATTTCTATCAGAAATGGTAATTTTTCATTGTTTTAAAATTAGCAATTTTCGGCACTCATTGATAATATCAATGAAGTACCATACGCGAGACACGCTTTGGGCGATCATGTCTCGAAAGAGGCATGACTGACTGGACAGAAAATTATCTCGCAGTAAGTTGCCATTGCTTTCTGCTGTAGACTGGTTGCCATCCAAGGCTATAGAACCCAATCTGTCCTGTTATTTGACCCCTAACTGGAGGGAAGAGACGGATTAATATCTTTCCTAAGGGTATTTGTGCGTATATAATTGCAACGAATTCAATTGGAATTCAAACTCGGCATTCCGATCACTCGTTCCGAGCCGATATCCACTGCATCAGTCAGTTAAAGTGCCATACATGAAATACGCTTGGGCGATCATGTCTCGAAAAAGACATGACTGACTGGGCATAAGATTATCCCACAGTAGGTTACCATTGCTTTCTGCGGTAGACTAGTTGCCAACCAAGGCTATAGAACCCAAGGGTATTTGTGCATATATAATTGCAACGAATTCAACTGGAATTCGAACTCGGCTCTACCGATTTCGCGTTCCGAGTCGATATCCACTGGACCAGAACGCACATCCACTGCATCACAACGCAAATTATCACTAAGCTGTAAATGACTACTGGCAGTGAAAGACTTTAGATAAAACCGGAAACCCAACCCACAAATATACAAGGGATAGACCTGTAACTTCTATTCAAAAGACCAGGTAGTAGTGTGAACCGAACGATAAGCAAACCTATCTACTACTAAATCTACTACTAAATCTTTTTAGTAGTATATTAAAAATAAGCGAGAAAGGAACTGTAATTGACCGAAAATTGGTTCATCCTTGCCAGATTAGAAAATAGGAAATACAGAACACTCTTAAAATCTTCTTTTATCCCCCCTTTCCCTTTCCCTTTCTCTCTCTCTCTCTCTCTATCTCTCTCTCTTTATATATATATATAGTGACGTAAATTAATAACTCTACATGTGAAGAGGGTATATATATATATATATATATATATATATATATATATATATATATATGTAGTATTATTATTCAGGTGTTAATAAAACAGTGCTTAATGTATGAACAGAGCTGTATTATATATATATTAATAATAATGCATATTATCCTACGCACATGTAATATCTGAATATTTAAATTTTTAAGACTCATGATTTACGCCCCTTTGATTTCTTGTATTTTATTATTTTTAGTTTTAATTTTAATTCGAATTTTAAATTTATATTTTAAATTTTTATCCAAATAGAATATTTAAATTTTTAAACTTGTTATTAAAAAAGCAGTAACTTAATTTTATAAATTTTATTTCCCATGAACATCGAGTGAACTTAAATTCAAATCTATTAAACTGTAAGTTTGAAATATGCACCTGATGATTGCATAACGCAGAAAACTCCGAATCGTGCTATAGACGTAGGATAGTATATATGTATATATATATCCAGATCAATATATTATAAAATTTTGTAAAAGTGAAATTATTTGAAATTATTTATTTAATTCAGACAATAGAGAAATAAGCATATCAGTTTTGTGTAAATTTCTTGCAATACTAGTTTTTAGTTACATTTAGGTTATTTTTATCAAGAGAATTTAAGAAAAGAAATTATAATTACTTGTAAAATTACAACAAAGAACCGTTAGAAGATATTAAAAAAATATTTTTATTTGAAATTTGTAAGTGAATTAAATACGGGTCATTTTGGGTGTCTCCGAAAGGTCAGTACAGGATAGGAGACAAAATTATCCAATACGAGATGTTTTATTTTTTAAAGGGACGCGTGGCAACCCTATGAGAGATAATTGCGTCCCTCTGGATAACTGAGTCCCTCTTTTTTGAAGTTACCGTATTTTCTTAAGAGTTGCTAATTCCAAACCAACATTTACTTATTCTAAACAGCAAAAAGATAATGAACATAACAATTCTGTTATCAAAATCAAAACTGTAAATAAGAGAATCTTCACTCTATTAGATAAGTATCATCCTGAAAACAAGATAAATTTCTTAAAAGGAATAGCTGACAACATTCATAACTTTTGATTAATTTATAAAACAACAATAATTTTCAATTTATGAAATATTTTTAAACACTGTTAATCTATCATTGCATTTATTAGAATAATAAACATTTTTTTAAATATTATTCCTTTTTTAAAAATTTACGAAACTACCTATGCTTTTTTCAAAATGTATAGCAATTACCTTTAAAAGCTTCAAAAATTATCCATGGACTATTTGTCTAGGGACGCAAATGTTCTGGTACGTAATTGTCTGTTACGCAATTGTCTGGTACGCAAATGACCGGTACTCTCCTAGTACCCATTTGAACGTTAGTGACTGTGAAATAATTGCTAAGTAACTGATACATGCAGATAACGAAAGCTTAGAATGAGATTAAATCTTAAAGAACAACGTCTTATGTGGCTCAAAACCATTTGAGAACAAATACGTGTTTGATCCTAACTTAATTTTTTATTTTTGATAAGCTTGAACATGTCCAAAATAGCCGTCAGTAAAAATCCATCAAAACATACCCTTCTTTTGTCTGTGATTGAAAATTCAATATCTTTTCAAAAAGAACTTGTCAGGTCAGTTGCGGGCAAGAGTTCAGATTTAGGTAAATGGCATCTTATATTTTCGTTGTAATTTCTGCTATGCTATTTATCTCTTTCTCTTACTTTATTCAAATATCACTGCTTTTTTTAAAACGTATGATTTTCTGAAAATATTAATCTTTCTTGAAAATTTATATATTTTTTATTACACCAGGAAAATAAGGATTTATTCTTGGCTCGAAAGACTGCTCAAAATCCGACGAAAGGAACAAAATCATAATTTTTTTTTTTTTTTAATCATATCACCCCAAGCAAGGCGGTAGCGCCACTGATGCGCAGGGGGCTACATAAGGGTAAAAAGAATGGAAAAGAGAAAGCCGGAAACCACATCCTAAACAGGAAACAAGGGATGAGCCTCTTCACCTGTTCAATAGATGTGGGTGGAGTGTGAACCGGGCGATAGTTTAGTCTATCTACTCCAATTGAAAAAAAAAATAATAAAGGAAAAGAGTGAAAAGATTGGAAAAGAGAAAACCGGAAACCGCATCCTAAACAGGAAACAAGAGATGAGCCTCTTCACCTGTTCAATAGATGTGGGTGGAGTGTGAACCGGGCGATAGTTTAGTCTATCTACTCCAATTGAAAAAAAAAATAATAAAGGAAACTGAAATATCTTCTTGATTGGGTGGGGAATTTTTCAGTCCACTCTAGTAAGGATATTTCCATGTCTGCCTTTAAAATAATTGCTAAATTGTACTATATTGTATTTTTAAGCACTGCGTTTATCAGGAGAACTTTCTCTTTCAAATATACTTTTCTTTCTTTCTTGCAAATATATTTTCTTTCTTTCAAATATTTTTTCTTCCTTTCAAATATATTTTTCTTTTATTCAAATATATTTTTCTTTCATTTTCTTTCTTTTTTATTCTTATATATTTTTCTGTCTTTCAAATAAATTTTCTTTCTTTCTTTCTTTTTTCTTTCACATATATTTCTTTCTTTCTTTCTTTCTTTCTTTCAAATATATTTTTCTTTCTTTCTTTCAAATATATTTTTCTTTCTTTTTTTCCAAATATATTTTTCTTCCTTTCTTTCAAATATATTTTTCTTTCATTCAAAAATATTTTCTTTCTTTTTTCTTTCTTTATTTCTCATATATTCATTCAGTTTATTATATTGATATAGCTGGCTTCTTTTTCTTTTTTTATTAAAGAAAATTACTATTTTTCTACTTTTCTTTTTCTTAAAACTACTTATTTTTTTATTTTATTTACTTCGTTCTATTTATTTAGACATAATTATTTTTTCTTTCTTTTAAATAATGATCTGTTTTCTCTTTTTGTCTAAGTTCTGTTTTTCACAAATGAAAAGTATAATTTTTAAGTAATGGCATTTTTTTTACTTCTCTACCAATATCAAATTATCCTAAGGGAAAATCACATCTCTACCCATATTTTTTTTTATCATTTTCAGTTTTAATATTATTATATATTCTGAACATACAATTATAGGTGCCTGCAGTCGAGTGGCTGTTAGTCAGCTTGTCTCGCTTGCCAAATGCTAATATAATGTTTCTATGCAAGACTAAACTACGCTTCGTAACCGAGACATTAACAAGAAAATTCAATCTACTGTTGTCGAGAGTTGGAAATTGTTAATAATGTCTTTCATTGTTTCACGAAATTTGTGTCAGATTGCAAATCTTGGAAAACGCTTCATGGCCACGGGAGCTTTCGTCGGCACATTTTCTTTTTCTAGATTTTAGACCTATTAGCAAAAAATGGTGACTATTTTGAAAGATAAAATTTGAAGTAATATGCCATTTATGTTGCCATTATATAAAAGTTAAAAAAAATGATTTGTAATATGTGAATGCATGGTTGTTAGCAACAGAACGAGCCCAAAGTTTGTACTGTAAATTGGAGATAATCAAAGAAGTACAAAAAATTAATATTTTCGAAGTTTTTTAACAGATGACGGAAAGTGCGATGCTGAAATCTGAAAGCGTATTGTGATTATTGTGATTAATAAAATTATAGAACTCTTTTAAAATTCTGTATTAATTTCTCTTTTTAGATGATATTATTGTTAAGTAAAACTGTATTTACAATTCATAAATGAAAATTTTAGTATAAATCATCAAACACCAGTATTTTTAAAATAATTTGATTCTTTTTTTTGTTTTTGCATGCGTATAAATGTGCAGATTGTTGTAGATACACAATATTATCAGAAAATTCATGTCGGCTTGGAATTTTCGTGAGGACACCGTTATGATGTCTTATTCGTCAGGGCTGATATGGTATGATCTTGTGGGAGTAGTCTTGTTTGTGATTGGCTAATCAGTCTTGTTTTCTTTTTGTTTATGATTAGTTGATTTTTGTTTTAGTTTTTGTTTATTTTTATTCTATTGTGTCGTTGTTTGATTTATTTTTACTTTTAATGTATGAGTGAATGTGTGTTTAATTTTGTTGTATTCTTTTGTTCTATTGACCTCTTTTTTATGTGTTGGTATATTTTGTTGCGTGACGGGTTATTTTTTTCTGGTTTATGGTTCGGTGGTTTTTTTAAGGTTTTGTTGTATTATATTCGGTTTTTTGTCGTGATTGGATGTTTGTATGTACTTTTATTTTTCGTATTTATATTATTTATGTTTTATTTTTGATTATTATTATCTATTTATTATTGTCCATTGGTATTTGTATTTATATTTTTAGTTTTTAATTTTTATTCATATTGCTTGAATGTTTCTTTTCGTTTGGTTTTGTGTTACTTATTATTGTTTGTGTAGCAAAGTAGTTATTTATTCGCATGTCTATATTTTCCATTTATCTCGTTTCCTTTGTTTAATATTTTACTTTGGTTAAAAAAAAAACTGATTATTGCTAGCTTCTCTTCTAGGTAAAATTTACAACTTTTGCTATTACTGTGTAGTGGTGCCCTTATTACTATTTCCCATTTTATTTTTGTGGTAATGTTGTTTTCTTTCTGGTTCCATATATATTTTGATAACGTTGCGTTGTTTTTTGTATTTTCTGTGTTGAATGCTGTTTTGAGATTACTGAATATTTCTTTAAACGAAGTTTCTGTTACTCCTATGTAAATATTTAGTCTGAATTGATGTCATTTGTCACGGTACTTTGTATATTATATTGTTGGTAAGACATTCATTTATAAGTGGACATTTGTCCGTCTTTCGGCAGCTACATTTATTCGTATTGTCTTGTTGGTTTTTGTTGTATTTATTCGTCTTATTAAGTATTTTTTTGTTGTGTTTGATTATTATTTTTCCATATTATTTATGCAGCTGTAGCCAATTTGACTGTGTTTTTGATAATAATTTTTGATATTTTTTGCGGGGAAGTGTGTTTCTCTTATGTTGAAAAATATTTTCCTATTTTTGTTTTTATATTGTTGTAGGGTGGATCAAACCAGATTATGCTTCTTTTTCTATTTCTTTTTGTTTGGATTTTCTTTGTTTGTGCATTCAAATTTATTTAAGTATCCTCTATTTTTTAGTGCTGACTCATATGTTTCTTTGTTTTCATTGAATATTTTTATGTTACTTGATTTCGTGGATAGTCTTTTGTTTGTAGATATGAGTATTTGTCTGTATATATTTGGGGAGTGATTGGAATTTTTGTGATATATATGGGGTTGTTGTTTCCTTTCCAGTCTGGTTTGTATGTACTGTTGCTTAAATTACGTGTTTTATCTCAGGAACTTACTATTTTTAGATTTGTTTTGTGTCTTTTGTAAATCCTAGAGTGTTAAATATTTTTATAGTTTTTCTTATATTTTTCATAGTTTTACCGTTACAGTTTCTTAGAATTATGAGTCCGTTGTCTGTATAAACGTTTGTCTTTTTTGTTGATATATTTTGCTAGTTCTTTGATGATGTAAATGTTATTATTTCGCATATTTCTGCGCCGTCGTAGCTGCCCATTGTTACGACAAAGTTGTAAACATTATTAGCATTGTTCTTAGTTGTGTTGCGTTTTTTGCCATATTTTGTTATTTCTGCAATGTTTAATAATGCTTAGGTCTTCTGAGATGTTTATATATTGTTTTGCTAAGTTTAGTGCATTATTTAGTTTTCGTTTGTTGATGGATATGAATCTTTAATAATTAAAAAAAAAGAACCATCAACCAAAATAATTTAAAAAAATGAATAATCACCTAATCACAAACAAGACAAAATCACCATATTCTATATAAACGATAAAAAATCGGGACCTAACGGCAAACATGACGCGTGATAACATCATAATGGTGTCCTCACGAAACTTTGAAGTCGGCATGAATCTTATCTGTTTAAGAGATAATTTTTGGTACTTATCAATGCTCTATCTACACCCTGATAGCGTGCACTTTACAGTAAATAGTTACTGATTAGACCAGGTTATTGAAAAAGTATTCAACGCACAATCAAAAGAACTGAATATGCAGAACCAACAATATATTAAAAGACTAAATGTCCACCACTTACTTGTTACTCACGTTTCAAGCATATCGGTCTCATCAGACCGTCTAATAAAACCGATATGGTTGAAACCTGGGTAACAAGTTTGGTATATATATATATATATATATATATATATATATATATATAGAGTTTTACTTCCTGTTTATATATATATATATATATATATATATATATATATAAACAGGAAGAAAACTATTCTTAGCCGACCTGGTAAAAATAGTTTTTTTCATGTCTTTTATTCATTTTGTTCCTTTGGAAATACAGTGTATAAATTTATAGATTTATAAATTTATCATTCGTTCGTGCATTGCCATATCTGGTCGGATGCACCTGCTATTCATCTTGAGATTCTCGACAAAATCTAAAGAAGGATCTTTTTTTTTAATTTTTTTTATAAGCGTTTCACCCCGAGCAAGGCATGTCACTGCCACTACTGTGCAGGGGGCTACGTAGAGTGGAGAAAGGCTGATTAAATATAGGAAATGACAGAGGGTGGGTGATAGGCGGGTAAGGATTTGGGTAGATGAGAGTGTTCTGAGAATAGTTGGGAGTTAGTGTGATAGGAGGTGTCTACTGACCATACATTTAAACACCTGAAGATTGTAACTGTCGGGAAAGCAGACTTGTGGAAGGGAGTTCCACAGGCGGGAAGCGCGAGAAAAGAAGCTGTTGGAGTAGAATTTACGGTTACATCTTATTTGTTTAACTATAAAAGGGTGGGACCTAGTTGCTAATCTAGTATCTCGTGTAAATTCGTGCTTAGGCGGCACCAGTGATCTAATGTAATTGGTCCTGACCTGGCATCTCGACTTTAGCCATTTTCTCTCCATCATGATGTGGCTTCTCTCTGTCTTTTCTACAAATATTTTAATGGCAACTGCTCTGACGAGCTTTTTTTCCATGAAGTCCACATTAAGTTAAGCGTGCTACTAGATTGACATCTAGATACCCACCCATTTACCGTTGAAATAATCAAATGATTATTGAATCTCGTTCATCTTTATTCTTTCCTCAGTAAGCCCCGTATATCGTCTTTTCGCTCACTGTTGCCCACTGCGCACTAGTAGTGGCCCCACCTTGCTTGGGGTGAAATGATTATTAAAAAAACACCAAAAATTAAAGAAGAAAACAAATTTTATCTGAAAATAATTTACACATACACACGCACACAATCACATACACGCACGCACACACATATACATATGTATTAGTAAATTTACAAAGTAGGCATTTCATGAGGTAGTATATTATCAAGGCAAACTGGAGAAAACAAGATCACTGTTAAAATGACAGAATCTTTATATTATAGGTAACTCTACTCATTTTCGATATCTACATTTTAAAGTGAATGTTTACAAATAAAAATGTGTTTTTGAAACTTTGATTTTAGTTTTAATTGAAAACTAAATTATCAAATTTATTATTTCTAGTAAACAAAATACTCTGGTGTATTTCAAACAGAAATTATATTGATTGGAATCTAAAATTTTTCAATTTTTTTTTAATCAATTAATTTTTCGTCCATTTTTAAGAAATCGACACATTTGTAAACAAAAGTTTATTCTCGGTTTTAAAAATATTGCAAAATTAAAATATAGATTTGTGACACATGATGTTTTGAAAATTAGCAAATTTATTGTTAAATTAATCTGATTTACACAAGTATTACTTATTAATAGCATGCAATTTAAAATAAAACAATTTCTTAAACAAAGAGTTCATCTTTCTGACATTTCAACCGTATTGAAAGATGTGAGATAAGTGTATCGCGATCACAAGTGACATAATTGTACAATTTACCTTGTAAGGGGAAGAAGCTCTGAGATAGATGAGCCTTTAATTTACATAAAGAAATTACCATAAAAAACTTCCAATTCACAAAAACTTTTTAATTATTTTAAAAATAGGAAGGCACGACGATTTGTATTAAACTTTTTAATTTTCGATTAGTCAGTATAATCTTCGCTTAATAATTTTTCAAACTAACCTCAACAAATCTTTGAAGTATTTCAAAAAATATTTTTGAAACTTTATAAATCATTATAATTAAAAAATAAAAACAATTCTTCCAAAATTTCATTATTAATCGAAATTTTTTTCTTCAGGTTATAATGTCCTTAATTTATATTTATTGATGTGGATCCGATAGTGGGGCCACGAAAGATTAACTCGGACAACGGATAATAGGTTTAACATATTGTATTTAACAAGAACAGATATAACTACAAGCAATTAAAATCTAATCAAATTAAATAATGTCAGTTATATTACAAACAAAATAACAGAGGAATATTACGTTTTCCATTGTAAACTCATACAACAATTTGGTTACCCGCTAAAGAAAATCAAAACAAGATATTCACCAAAATTTAGAACGTGTTAGAAGGGATTAAATTTTTTTAAAAATAATTTAAAATTATTTGATTTTTTCTCTTAATAATTATATGAAAATTTTGATGGAAAAAGTTTGTTTTTATTATTCTTATTATATTTTCTGATCATACTATGCTGTTTTTTCAGTGATATATTCTATTATTTTTCGGCGTACATTGACCGACCATTATAAACTGCGTGAAAACGCATAAAACTACAAATATTGGTCGATCAATGTCGAGTTACCATGATGTTATGTTTTAGTAGTCTTACTGATAAAAGGTATTTTGTTAGTCATTTTTTTTTATTGTAAAGTGCACGATATCAGGGTGGAGATACTTCGTTAATAATTTTAGTGGGAAGAATTTATAACTTTAACTGAGCAGGTTCATGCCGACTTAGAAGTTTCGTGTGGACACCAATATGATGTCCACACTTCATATTTTTCTTGCAAAAAAATAAATTCTTAAATAAATCTTCCATAAATTCTAGTAAAACAAAAAATTATATACATACATACATATATATATATATATATATATATATATATATATATATATATATATATATGTATGTGTGTGTGTGTGTGTCTATATATATGTGTGTTTGCGTTTACCACAATTTACTTTTATACATTCATGTATGTTGTCTTACATACCAGTCATACACACCTGTAATTATTTGTATTATATGTATATATGTGTGTGTGTATCTATGTGGTCTTGTATCTAAGAATCTTGTCTAAAAGAATAATACATATTACACGAATGTCTTGTATGCCTTGCATACACGTACACACGAAATGCTATTCTTTTAAGAATATAAAATATTAAAAAGTATGAGAAAAAACGCAAGAATAAAGTAGAAAAATAACGAATTATTTAATAAATCATTGGGAAAAAATTATTTATTATCTCTTTTTTATTATTTTTCACACAACTGCTCTTTTGTACGACGTAAAATTTACGTTGCAACCGCAGAAAAATGGATGCAAAAATAAGATATAAATAAATGTAATGGTCTATTTTTTAACCGTCGACAATTATTTTTTACTTTTTAAATTTTAAGAAAATATGCGCTGTTTAAATCATTATATCATTTTTTTGCTTTTTATTTAATCAATAATAATAATAATAATAATAATAATAATAATGATAATAATAATAATAATGTATCGGTTAATAGACATTTAAATTCTATCAAATTTACCCGTGGGCTTCATTGCCTCCATAAATTTATATACTCGTGTCTGTCTGTGTTTGCATATGTATATGTATGCATGATTTGTATGTATACAAATCATAAATATGCATATACATGCACACGCACACACAGATACACACGCATACACAAACAGGCACACACACATATGCATGCATTTCCTTCTCTTCAGAGTACTATGTACATTAAGCAATATATGTGAGATATAATTTTGGATTTGAATTATAAAGTAAATAATTGAAAATAAAACATCAACTCTCAAAATATTTTTTTTATGAACGCCATTTAGAATTATTTCATCCGGAAACAGAATGTTGAACAGAAAATTGTTGTTATTAAGGGGAAGAGCCGTAAATTTCGACCAGAAATTTTAGAAAATGGCTGGGTTTATTGTTTGGCTTCTTCAGCCATTAAAAAAAAGCAACAAATAGATAAATAAGGGAATGAATACAGAAGGGAAAACGCTTCAGGTGAAATCTTTCCATATGAATAAAGGTAAAAAAAAAAACAAAAACAAAAAAAAAAACACACACACACACACAAAAAAAAAAAACAACAGATTACAATTACTTTTTGTCATGAAAACCACCCCCGAACTTCTCGTTTCATACACACACAGCATGCATCTGCACAAATTATCTATCGATCCAGGTCTGCTTACATCAATCTATCTAATCTCGTCTGTTCATCTATCTATCTATCTAAACTGACATACATATACTCGGGCATATTTATAAAGACAAATCCATTTGAATGGACGCCCATGTCGGCCCACGTGTACAGACCTTCATAAAAACAGCTAAATTGTTTCACGAATCTCATATGAACCTAAACACTTATATTAATATGAAAAAGTGCCTATATGCGTAGAAAAAGTAATACGCAATAATTCATAAATATATTTGCTGAGATATACATACCTGCGTATGGGTTGTTCATAGCGAGCAATTTTCATTTAAATGGCAATGGCAATATAGCAGAGTAAACGAGTGTTTTTGCGTCTTTCTACAAAAGCAAATATGACAATGAGTGGTAATATATATCTACATACTATATATATATATATATATATATATATATATATATATATAATATCTTTGGTAATTGGTAGGGGTAATTCATTTGGTACCCTCAGGCGTAATATATTAACTGATCAGTTAATATATAACACCTACAATAGCGAAATGTTGAAAACATGCTAGCATAATCGGCTGATATTCTGAATTAGATTATTTAAAAGCTCTACGAGTTAAATTTTTATTTTAAATAAGTATTAAGTATTTTTGATACTAATGTTTACTAGGCTAAGTTGACTTTGACCAATAAACGGTTTAATTATAATTCACCATTTAATGTAGAACATGTAAATAACTACTTCAAAATTGTGCATTGTGCTTCGAAATTGAAAAAGCAATGGAAAAAAACATTAAAAAACATTGAAAAACATTGTTTTTTCAATAACAAAACAATATGTAAGATATAATATCTATACTTCTCTGAGACGTATACCTTCAGGACGTGGGCAATCATGGCCTTCAACATCTCTCTATCCTTTGTAAGTCAGGTGTTGCTTTCGCTTGTCTTTCTTCTCCATTGTCCATTCCGTGATCATTAGGTTCCCTAAGCCCTCCTTCCTCATTACATCTCCCCAAAACTTCACTTGTCTTTTCCTGATATTATGTACTAGCAGTATAGCCAGGCGTTGCTCCTATGTAATGAAAGCTTTAAAACTAATCCATGGTCCTGGAGCTCAGACTCTTTGGACGTTGGCACGAAAGACGAAAAAGCAATAGTTGTTTCCAGTTAAAGCGAAACCGTAGACTGAAAGAAAAATGAATTGATGTAAGTCAAATTTTGATTTCCTGGTATCGATATCAAATAAGTTTTTTTCCGTCGTAAACTGAATTTTGAAGGCTAAATAAGTCCTCTGAGTAAATGGTATCATGGCTGAGACAAAGAACTACAATTATACCTACTTAGAGCCAAACCCGAAGCAAAAATTAAAGTAAAAAGGCTGAAAAAAATACTGCCATACAGGCAGATAAACAGACACACACACACACACAAACATCTTGCCTTATATATATATATATATATATATATATATATATATATATATATATTCTGCACCATTAAAAGAACTGCAACCTTGAAGCTTCTGAATATCGTTTCTTATGTCTTTGTCTATGAGTGTATCAAATTTGATTAAAATCGGACCACTCCTTCTATAACCCGATGTTTTCGATTATGGATTTTCGATATTTATCGGAGGTACCTCGACACAAAGCCTAGCTAAGAACACTTGCAGACGCTTATAGTAGTACAACTGTGTAAATTTTTAAGAAAATCAGTTCAGCCGTTTCGGAGTCTGTAGGTAACGGAGACACACACACACAGACACACACACAGAGACAAAGTTACATTTACAAATAAGTTTAGAAGTTTCCTCTCTAAAATCTTGTCGTTGCTCGCGTGTTCCATCCATGGTATCCTCAGCACCAGTCTGTAGAACTACATTTCGGTTGCTTCAAGTCATCCCTACATTTTTGATGAGATTGTCCATATTAAAAGACAGACATCACATCACAATCCAGTATTCTTTTCTTTGTTTCCAACGAAATTTTCCTTTCTCTAAATACTCTGTTTCAGCTTCTGGAATGCATCCTTTACCATGACAATTTGCCTTCGGATCTCAATGTCACACTTTCCGTTCTCTGTTAGATAGCTTCCTAGACACGTAAATTTATGCATCTGTTTGATTTTAGTATCACCAACTTTGCATTTGGGCTTCTTTTTTTACTGATTACCATGCATTCAGTTTTCTTGTAGTTGATATATATAGTCCTTTCTTTACGCTTTCTTTAACTACTTCTTGTAGGAAATCAGGTGGTTTCTTTCCTATATCTGCTTTAAGCACCGTATCATCTGTGTATCTTATATTGTTCAGATGGCGGCCGCCAATGACGAATCCTGTCAGGACCTCCAGAGCTTTCCCCCTGTATAGGTTGAACGAGCCGGTGAAATGCACACTCCTTTCTATCCTTGTACGCAAAAATACCCTTGGAAGAGGTATGAATCCATCGCTTTTCCCTCAAGCTATGTGAAAATCCATTGCCCAGTCAGTCATGTTTCTCTCAAGACATGATCGCCCAAGCGGATATTGAGTATGGCACTTAACTGACTGATATCTGCTGAAGTCAAGTTTGGCGAGCTTCTGTATCAAATGCTTGTGGTGTACTTTGTCGAAAGCCTTTGCGTTGTCGATAAAACGCAGTTACACGTCCTTCTGCACTTCTATTGCCCTTTCCGATAGCCTTCTAAGCATAAATATCGCGATACTTGTTCCAGTTTTCTTGACGAAACAGCACTTTACTTGTCCGATTTCCGGTCTGATTCTGCTGCGCGATCTATTCATCAAAATTCAGATAATCTTTAAAACATCTCCGGAGAAGCTTGTTAAAGTGTAACATGCTAGAATAAAGACATTTTTCTTGTCTGTTCTTTAATTATTATCTTTATCTTATCGGATTTCGATATCTTATTTAACTCATATATATATATATATATATATATATATATATATATATATATATATATATATATATTAATGCAGGTTTCATTGAATAATATAGACAAGTTTTTTCTATTAATTTTGTGTAGGATCCGTTCATACCTTCTGATATACTTGATGGTGATGTAATTAAGTGTGGAAGGATTACATCACCATCAAGTATATCAGACGGTATGAACGGATCCTACACAAAATTAATAGACAGAACTTGTCTATATTATTCAATGAAACCTGCATTAATGAAAAAATGCTGCCAAAATACACACAATATATATATATATATATATATATATATATATATATATTGTAACAAAGTTGTGGAACTCGTAGGTTTTTTAACCTGTTGTTCATGCATTTACTTTTATAACGAGTGCTCGGTACAAACGTAGAGCGTTATATTGTAATAGTTGTTACAATAACAGCACCTTAAAAACCATAAAAGAATCGACTAGACCATCCAAAAAATCACACACCACTCATATCATTAACAACGACGCCACTACTACTTCATCCAGACGAGATAAATAGGAAACTTGCCATGAACTTAACCACCACTCCCAACATCTAATTCCAAGACTTAAATAAGGCCAACAGAATCCAAATATGCTCCCAACCCCACTTTCACCTAAAAAAAAGCATATTCACCACAAATAAACCGTTTTTACACCAGATAATTTTCATTCCATTTTCTTTACCTGATGTGAAGCAACCAAAAAACAAGGTTAGCTTCGAAACGCAAAATGTTTTGTGTAGTAATACTATGAATTTATAAACCATTGTAACAACTATTACAATATATATATATATATATATATATATATACACACATACATACATACATATATATATATATATATATATATATATATATATATAATGCCTGTCTTTGAGATGACGCACGCATATGACAGATTCTCGCGGGTAGACCACTATGGTTGAAAGACATTGCACATACACACGCACAGTATAAATGTATACTGATTTCGTTTATTGCTTTACATGAAATCTGCATTTCACTAAAATTATGTTTCAGTTTGACCTTGGCAGATGCTTTGATTTAGTTGATGAGTCATCATTTGGCTCTAGCTTCGTCTGAGTTTACTCGAGTGAAGCAGCGTTCAGGCTACTGAACGCATCAAATGGATGTCAAATGGCTGCCAAATGGATGCTTTCAAGGAGTCAGAACGCTGGAGTGACGTTGTCGTGTCATTCTCTCTATGGTTGAAACACAGTGCCGATCAAGCGTTTGGTCAGGACACTGGGGTGACGTTGTGGTGTCATTATCTCTGTGATTGAGACACATTGGCGATCAAACGTTTGATGAGGGTGCTGGGGTGACATCGCGGTGTCATTCTCTTTATATGTTCTGTTACAACAGCACAGAAACTGTATTGTTTTATTTCTATTTTACCCTTGCCTTTTTTATTTTAGATACTTTTCGGATTAGACACCATATTTTTACCACTTCCCTATAGTCCTTAGGTATCACCGGAACTTTCACAGTAAATGTGTAAGCATAGGAATTAGCTGAAAAACAACATAGTATGAAGAAAAAATCCCCAAACTAAATAAAAACAGTTTTATCGGTAAAATATTCATGTTATCATTAAGAGGATAAATCAAATTATTTTTTTATTTTCTAACACGTACGAAAGTTTGGAATAAAATATTTTCTTTCGTTCGTGAGTGACGCAATTTTTATAAGGGTTTATTACGGCACACGTTATTTTACGCAAGTTACTTTTTTACCGGTGAAAAACATTTAGAAATTCTTGCAAAAATCAAATATTGGTCGGATTTTAATGAAAATTTCAGAACTTATTCATAAATGACTGAAATCATTTTTTAAATAATTATTTTTAGAAAATCTTGGTAAAAATACTTTTTTACGTATGTTAATGCACCCCATCAATTAATTTCCTGAAATGTCTAGAAATTCGCGAAAGTTTTCCTATATACCTAATATTAATTCAATTCAGGAGCCATTGGAGAATGCTTATCAGCTATCCTTCTTTTTTCTTTTTAAACTAGCTCTTTTTCAGAAAATCTGCTACGAATCAGAAAAAAATGCAATAAAACTATGCCATTTTTTATTTAGATAAACTTTTAATTGGTTTTATAAACAATATATATTAAGGATATTATCGTCTGAAAAGAAAAAAAAATCAATGAATAATGAATTTTGCAAGAATTGTTTTCATTTTTATTTTTTATTATAATAAGTTAAAAGTTTCAAAAATATCTTTTATACTCCTTCATCGTCAATGTTAGGTTGTTAATTTAATTCGTGAAGACTATATTTACTAATCGAAAATTGAAAAGCTTAATACAAATAATTGAGCCATTCGATTTTTATAATAGATTAACATCTTATTTGCGTGATGACCCGTATTTCTTTTTACGGGCAGCCGTACGTGATATATATATCATTAAAGCTAACGTGTTTCAAAAGTTGCGCTCCTTAAAGGAAAAAAATAAAATAAAAAGATCTATTTATACATTTTCGGCAGAGTACAATTCTTTCATTTCGCTTCTGTGTTTCCTATGCCTTACGTTTCAACATTCAACATTTGCAAAATCATCCCTTCAAAATTTAAAGCAATTTTTATATTTTAATTCATTGTTTCCTAATTTTGTTAAAAAAAAGTAATTGTGAAATTCACAATTTGTGGAGGTACCTAATAAAAAATTTGAAAAATAGATATTAAAAATAAAAATTAATAAATGCTATAAGATTTCAGATATTATTGAGTTTCCTCTGTTATATAATTTTTTATCTCTGTTATTGTAAAATTATTTAATTGGAGTAGATAGACTAAACTATCGCAAGGTGCACACTCCACCCACGTCTATTGTACAGGTGTAGAAGCTCATCCCTTGTTCCCTGTTTAGGATGTGGTTTCTGGTTTTCTCTTTTCGAAATCTTTTCACTCTTACGTAGCCCCCTACACATCAGTGGCGTTACCGCCTTGCTCGGGGTGATGTGATTAAAAAAAAAAGCAAGATTTTTGTTTTATTAATTTTTATTTAATTTTTATTTTTCATAAAACATCTTTAAACCTAAGACGATAAAGTTAAACCAACTAAAATTCTATAATTTATTAGATAATTGCTGAAAATATCGTTTAATTTTAATTTTACTATATAGTTAAAAACCAAAATTAAAAACAACGAAGTGTACGAAACTACATCAAATTATGTCAAATTCGTTTTCCATACTTAGAAATTGTTGAAGGCTTCCGTCTGTCACGTCAGTTATCGCTTCTGATAACACGATGATAACCCCTGATAACAATGCTACCATAATTAAGAAACGATTTTTAGTACACTTCAGGCAGTAAAAAAGTAATACTTGTTTCAAATCAGCTTAAGATAAGATTAATTTTGCTAATTTGAATAAAATAATGTGTCAGCGAGGTATATTTTATTTTTAAAGTACTTTTTAAAACCGAGAATTGGTTTCTTTTTACAAAATGTTTTTATTTTTAAAACTTCAATTTAAATTTAGGTATCGAAAATGAGTGGAAGTATCTACATAAGCAAATGGTTCTTAATATTATCATCCTTTTAATTTTACCCACAATGTTACCATCATTGGTTTGTAACTTGATACATTTTCTCTCTAAATTTGTCCAATTTATGATCATGATATTATTTGAACATTTGTTTCATGTAGCCATATTTTATACGTTTATTTTACGTTTGTATCGCTTTGTGTAGAATCCTTTCAATACGTGTCCACTGTCCACGTACACTGCTAAATACAAACTTCTTGTAACTTCTTTCCATGAACTCACTATAACATTGTAATATATTACTGGCGCAAATAGTATATATACTCACGCAAAGTTTTCGCTATATATCTTTACCCATTTAGACAAATGGTTTTAATTCTGTGTCCAAGCCTACGGTTGCTTTTGATATAGTTCGTGTAATCCTTTTGTTTGTGTGTTATTCAGACTAAATTAGTCTTATACGTGTATTTATTTTACTCTTCTACTTTAACTTATCTGGCTTTTAATAAACCTTCTAATGAATGGGACTTCATATTCAGAGTTTTAATTGCCTTAAGGCATTTATCTGGCTGTCTTTGAGATTTCGTATGCTTATTTTTGGGGACAGAAGACTATGATTAAGTGACATTGCCGATCTAGCGTTTGATCAGGCATCTGGGGTGACGTTGTGTTAACGTTGTGAAGAAGCTGTGCTGTCATTCTATGGTTGAGTCACATTGCCAATCAAGTAGTTGCTAAGGGCATTGGGGTGACGTTGTGATGTCATTCTCTCTATGGTTGAATCACGTTGTCGAACGAGCGTTGAATGTTATATTGTGTATAAATAGACCCCTGTTTTGGTGAAATACGAAGAGAGTGGGCTTTGATGTTTACATTTGACAACTTTCATTCTTGGAGGAGAGTTGACATCTTTACGATTTATCAGATTTTGATCATTAGGTAGGTCAACATATTTGGCCCCAATTTGATGTGTCTTTTTTGTTTTCTTTTTTTATAGGTGGAGTTGGGGAAAAGTATATTAAAGAAAATTACTCTCGCCGAAGCTACATGAAGGCCGGACGGAACATCTCGAATGAGCTGTGGGAATATGCAGCGGTTGTAATAACTGAGCAGCTCAAGGGTTTCATCCTTGAACGCCAAATGAGATCTCGGAGTTGCAGGTCCTTGGCTAGACGTCAGTCTAGTCGAAATAATTACGAACGATTCTCGATAAAGGGGAAGAGGTATCCAATTAATTTTGCATAAAACATCCAATTCTAGATGTTCTTATTTTGAAAGTCAACATTTCAGGTAAATATTTAATTATTCGCCTTCCGAGGGAAGTTTTCACCCAAATGTCGGTAAAATAGTGGAAAAGTTTGTCAGGATGCAGTTATTGATTAATAAAGTTTTGCTTACTTTATGGGTTTCTGATAACATTTAATATGAAAAGAAGCCGCAAGGAAAAAAGAGGAAAAAGAGTGGGAAATTGAAATATGATGGAGAGAAAAAATATTATAATTTAAAAAAAGTTATTGTATTGAGAGAAAAACAACAACAAAGAAACAAACGGGAAAGGAATTAAAAGTAGTAGAAAAATGAAACAAAAAGAGTTGTAAGAGAAAGAGAAAAATCAATTTGTAGTTGATGGAGAACGCTGCTGATTTATTTCAGCGTGCATTTTTCATTCAGATAATGCTATATTTCCTCTCCCTCTTCCCCCGATACATGCATACATACATACATACATACATACATATATATATATATATATATATATATATATATATATATATATCATTAACCATTGGTCAGAATTAAATTAGACCAAGAGTTGTATTAAAAACTGCTCAATACATATACAATGTAGAGACAGCTGAAGTCAGCCGACTACGCTACCTTGGTTTCAATGAGTTAATATAAAACGCCTGAAGATAGCGAAAAGTTGAAACTAAGGTAGATTAATTGGCTGACTTCTAAATTAGTTGTGGGTACCTGTGTGTAAATTCTCTTTCATTTTCATCTGTGATTCTGACGGCCAAATAACTGGGTGTCAGTACTCACTTCAAACACCTTTCACACTAAATACAAGTATTTTAGATTCGCTTTTAGGAAGGACATAATATGAAGGAACAATGCATGAACTTAAAATGTCATTGACCCTAAGTAAACCTGCTGACGTCTAACTAAGAGAAGCATAATCAACTTGACAATACGTAAAACCGCAAAACTAAACACAATGATGTCTATCATTTTAATCATAGCGACCGAACAATATGTGTTTTCTTTTTATCTAATTATACTGCCTATCTATCTATCTATCTATCTATCTATCTATCTATCTATCTATCTATCTATCTATCTATCTATTACTTTACGTAGTTGCTTTATATAGGAATATCTATGTATATGTATTAAGCATTCTCATCGTTCGTTGGAAACAAATTATGCTCTCAAATGAAGGTATGCTGATCGAACGGTTTCTTATACATACAGTAGCGAGCAGAAAAAAATGAATCCTCTAACAAAAAATCAATTTGTTTCATTTTTACAAAGAAGATGTAGGCAACTAATTAGCTGGCCGCTGACTAGCCAAGAGTTCTCCGCCCTTTAACAATCTTTATTTTTCATCATACAAAGTTATTAACAACTGGCTTCAGTCACAAAGAGATAGTTAATATTTCTAGGGTGCAAAATAAGAGCTTAAATTGATACTCACAGAACAAATTGAAGAAAAGTGAGTCAGAGAAAAAAAAAAGTGTAACTTTCTTATCGAGAAAGGAATATGATTCAAGAGAGAGATGACAAACTATTGAATATTAAGACATATTGATTTCTATAGCCTTTGTTGGCAACCGGTCTACGGTAGAAAGAAATGGCAGATACTGCGGGAAAATCTGCTTAGTCAGTCATGGACCGGAAATGACATAATCGCTCAATCGCCCAATCACGTATGGTAATTAACTAATAAAATAAAAACAGAGAAATTATTAAGCGCTACAAAGGAAATGATTTGTTGAGAGTTATGGTCGTCAACGTCTTGAGTGGATACAACACACTGAACTCAAGTTTTCCAATTCATTTAAACGCAATACGAGGTGAGATACAGAACTGAAAGCATTGTTATATTGAAAATAAGGTATGCAAAATTATAGCTTCGAAAGAAAAATTAAACAACTTTTTTTGTATCGCATTACACTTTATCAACCGTGTGCGTGTGTTGATTTGATTGGCTTGGGGAGTCGATCCTAACGTGCAGCAGCGTTATAAAATGGTGAAAAACCATATCACAGGTTGATCCAAGCCTTATAAATAAAATTAGGTAGACGAACTCACAAGTCATAGTGACCGAGGGTTTAAATGCACTGGCCTTGTTCAAACAAGTGATCGTGCTAAATTATGCGCTCTCACCAACTATAACATAAGTTCGTTAAGCATAGAGCAAGCGCCTGCAACAGAGATTGGCCATTTACTCCAGCAGATGAGTGCACATGGTAACCAGTAACAGGGTATCATATATATATATATATATATATATATATATATATATATATATATATTAACTATAGCAACAAAATACCAATAGTAACAGAACTAACTCTGCCGAAACTAGTATTAATTAAGCTATAATTTAAATCGTCTTGTACAACCCACCGAGAACGAACTCGTGGGGAAAAGAAGGGGAAGTAAAAAAAGAAACAAACGAAGTTCATGAACAAAAAGTCAAGCACTCGTAAGAAAGAAAAGAAAACCCAAGATGAAAACCCTAACACTAAAGCGCTCAATACGAAAGTAGAGCAGGGGTTGTTGGATTTTCTCTTTATATATATATATATATATATATATATATATATATATATATATATATATATATATTATAAATTACGTTTTAGAGCATGTACATAATTTTTCTATATATGTCCTCCTATCTACATATGTTTCAATGTTGGGTCCCCAACATTTCATCAGAAGGAATGTTTTGGACGGAAAAAAAATTTCTTTCCTCGTTCTGTACTGACTCGTATATATATATATATATATATATATATATATATATATTGTAACAAAGTTGTGGAACTCGTAGGGTTTTTAACCTGCTGTTCATGCATTTACTTTTATAAAGAGTGCTCGATACAAACGTAGAGCGTTATATTGTAATAGTTGTTACAATGGTTTATAAATTCAGAGTATCACTACACAAAGGTTTTCGCGCGTTTCGAAGCTAACCTTGTTTTTTGGTTGCCTCTCATCGGGTAGAGAAGGTGGAATGAAAATTATCTGGTGGAAAAAATGGTTTATTTGTGGTGAAAGTGGGGTTGGGAGCTTATTTGGATTCTGTTGGCCTTATTTATGTCTTAGGGTTAGATGTTGGGAGTGGTGGTTAAGTTCAGGACAGGTTTCCTATTTATCATGTCTGGATGAAGTAGTAGTGGCGTTGTTGTTAATGATATGAGTGGTGTGTGATTTTTGGATGGTCTAGTCGATTATTTTATGGTTTTTAAGGTGCTGCTATTTGGTTTAGAGGATATGTGTTATTCAGTTTTGGGCTGGTCACTTTTTTGTTTAGTTTTGGTTATTTTGTATTGGGATGTATGTTTTTTTGTTTTTTTGCAGTGCCGATAGTTTCTTTTATTTTTCTACCATTTACAGGTAGCTAGACTTATTGTTGGTGTGATGTGGGGTTTGTTGTCTTTTATTTCTACGTTTTTTGTTCTATTCATTAATAGGGTTGATTATGTGTATTTATTGCATTTTTTGGGGGGTCGTGTAGGTGGTGTGCTTTTTTGTTTATTTAAACGAGAAATATTTGCGATGTTTGCATAATACTGATAATTCGTCTCTACGGTATAATAATTCGCTACTGTTGGGGTACTTTAGAATGTGTAGCTTTTCACTTAAAGATAAAGGCCATATGTCGTTAAGTGAGTTGCAAGATCTAGTTTTTTCTAGGATTTTCCATTTTACTTTGGGTTTCTGTTTTGAGTCCTTTAGCTTCCAAAAGTATGTAGAAAGGGATGTTTGGTTTCAGTATGAGTTGTTTTTGAATGAAGTTAAATGCATGTACCAGCGCTGCTTAAAAGCGTTCTTAGTTGATCCGATATACACGTTATTTATAGTTGGATTTTCAATTGATGTTGTGTTGCATTGATAGATTATTGAGTTTATTTTACATTTATTTTGCAGTAGGCAGTTGCTAGGGTTTCTACAATTACACATGTTTTTATTGTATTTTGGTAGTTGATTTTATTCTGATCTGCGTGTTGATTTAGAATATATTTGTTATGGTTTGTTATGATTTTTTCTAGGTTGTTTGTGCAACTGTAGCTTAGTTTAAGTGTATTTTTGTTGAAGATTTTACTAAGAGGGTTATTTGTGGGGAAATGTTTTTTGATTAAGTTCAGGAACTTTTGTCCTAGCTTGGTGTTTATTATTTGGTTGAAAGGAGGTGTGTACCAAACGATTTTTCTATTTCTATTTTTCCTGTTATGGTTATAGTTTATTATGTATTGGATGTCTTAGTTTTTGTAGCCGCATTTTTTAGGGACTTGTTGTAGAGACTTTTGTGTTTGTTAAATATTTCTTCACTGGACGAGTTTTGACTAATTCTATATGGAGGAGGGTATATGTTTGATTATACTAGGGGGTGGTTTGATTTTGGGTGGATGTATAGTGGGTATTCGTTGGGTTTTATGTATGGTTGGTAATTATTGTTAACTAAATCTAGTGTTACATCGAGGAAGTTTACTACTTTTAAATTTGTGTTTACTATTATTTTTAGGTTTAAGCCTTTAAATTCTCTGTCGATAAGTTTTCTTATTTTGTCTGTTTTAAAGTGTGTGGAGTTTTGTACTATCATGAGACCGTCGTCTCTGTATATATATATATATATATATATATATATATGTGTGTGTGTGTGTGTGTGTGTGTATGTGTCTTCTAACTATCGTTCATTCAGTAATGAATTTGAACACTCTTGGCTACTGGCGTGTTTTAAACATTGTATATAAGTCCCCTTTCTTCTATACATAGCTCAGAGGTAATATCGCCGACTGATGTCAGTTCGGTCGGTTTCAATTCTGGTTAGAAGCAATCGAATGTCTAACCGTACTGATGAGCTGTGATACAGCGAAACAGATCTGTTTGCGGATGACTATATATATATATAATCTCCGAATAATCTTGTTAAAGGGGAACATGTTAGAATAAAGACACTTTTTGTATCTGTTCTTTACTTATTCTATTTATGTTATTGGATTTTGATCCCTTATTTAATTTATATATATATGCCAGAGTGCTTTAATTCATTACTGAATGAGCGAATTCATTACTGAAATCATTTCTGATGCATAGATGCTAGAGTAGCTCCTGTTTTTGCAAAATCTACCACTCCTCCAGAGTGCTCAATCAGGGTGTAAGAGCGTAAATAGTCATCCGCAGACAAATCTGTTTCGCTGTGTTACAGCTCGTCAGTACGGTTAGACATCCGATTGCTTTTTAATCCAGGATTGAAACCCGACCGAATTGGCGTCAGTCGGCGATTCTACCTCTAAGGTATGAGAAGAAGGCAGACTTTTAGCGTATGATGTATCATACGCCAGTAGCCAGAGTGCTCTAAGTCATTACTGAATGAGCGATGCGTGTGTGTGTGTTCTAACTATATATATATATATATATATATATATATAGTTGGAACACATTTTATGATACGTTTACATAAATTCTTTTATATCGTAGTCGTGACAGAGTTGGTGGCATGATAATATAGTCTGCGTTGTTGTGTCAGTCAAAGTGAATATAATTCTAGACACAAAAGGAATTTTTTAAAAAATACAACACATACAAAACGTTTTACGAAAGTATTTTTATTTTGTTTTAGATTTTTCTAAAATTGTTCTTGATATAACAAATTTATTTATCATTTTTCTATACATAGTTACATATATAGACAAAAAGAAAATAATATCACCAACAAAATTAAAAGGGAAATCATAAAATGTACGCACACAATAATCATAACATGAAAAATGTGTTATGAAGAAAGTTTAGCAATAATCACCTTTATAAACTAAACTGCTGAACAAGAAAAATTAAGTAATGAAGGAGATGCAGACACTCAAATAAATACTTGGCTACTTAAATATTAATACAATCAAAACAAATAAATACAACATAAGCCGCAATTCTATTACAACCACACTACACCACACCTAACACCTAACACTAGCACCAAAGGAAAATTAATTCGGAAACAAAAACCATAATATCAAGATCAGGGTGTTGCCTGGATATATCAGGCAACTCTTTCTAAATCCTCTGCACTGTCATCAGATTGACACGCAAATACTCTGATATGTTCGTTCTGGAGCTTCTGATGTGAATGCCAAGTAGTACAGCAGGCTATTTGTAAATTTATGTCGAATTCAATTGCGTTATGGCGCTCTTTTTCTCACAGACGATGCTCAACTCATCATACTATACTGTGCAGTCGATAAAATACAAAAAAAAACAAAAAAAAAACAGCGCACATGCGGGAAATTAAAAATATAAAATAGTGACTATTTATCCATCGCAACCTATATATATATACATATATATATATATATATATATATATATTTTTTTTTTATAAGCGTTTCACCCCGAGCAAGGCATGTCACTGCCACTACTGTGCAGGGGGCTACGTAGAGTGGAGAAAGGCTGATTAAATATAGGAAATGACAGAGGGTGGGTGATAGGCGGGTAAGGATACCGAGAATGAGGGTTGGGTAGATGAGAGTGTTGTGAGAATAGTTGGGAGTTAGTGTGATAGGAGGTGTCTATTGACCCTACATTTAAACACCTGGAGATTGTAACTGTCGGGAAAGCAGACTTGTGGAAGGGAGTTCCACAGGCGGGAAGCGCGAGAAAAGAAGCTGTTGGAGTAGAAATTTACGGTTACATTTTATTTGTTTAACTGTAAAAGGGTGGGACCTAGTTGCTAATCTAGTATCTCGTGTAAATTCGTGCTTAGGCGGCACCAGTGATCTAAGCTCATCGGAGCAGAAGCCATGAAAGTACTTGTAGAAGAGGCACAGGGAAGCCACATCACGCCGGTGTGAGAGCGGCTGCAGCCGGTCTGCCAAGTCAGTATCAACCACGTTACAGATCCTCCTTTGTATTTTGTCAAGAAGCCCAAGGAGAGCAGCAGGGGCACCCGACCAGATATGGCAGCAATATTCAATACACGGGCGGATGGTAGATTTGTATATGTGCAGAATAGATTCAGATGGGAAAAATTTCCGGGCCCTGCACAGGGAGCCCACTTTCATAGCAGCAGATTTGGCAATGGATTCAATATAGTCATTCCATTTGAGGTCCGCCGAGAGTGTAAGGCCAAGGAGGCGTAGTATTTTACTCTCTGGGAGGCTAGCCTGTCCCATGCTAATGGGAGGTAGATGCGTTTGTCTATGGTGATCAGTTGACAACAGCTTTGTTTTGGAGGCTTTGAAATTTACCAACATTTTCCTACCCCAGGTCACTACGGATTGGAGGTCCCTTTCAAGTACGGCAGCGAGGTTCACTTTGTCGTCCAGACCTGGTTTCTGATCGATGCGGGAGTAGATTGTTGCGTCGTCGGCATACATGCCAACTTGGGATCTAATGGTGTCGGGGAGATCATTAATGTAGATCAGAAAGAGCGTGGGACCTAGGATAGAACCTTGAGTAGTTTTGGGAGGCATGCCCATTTAATACCACCTTCAATGTGCGGTTAGAGAGGAAAGACTGGATAAGGTCAAACAGATGTCCAGTTATCCCATAACTCCGCAGTTTGCACTAGAGGCCAGCATGCCAGACCCTGTCGATTGCTTTGGAGATATCCAAGACAACAGTTCGGGCTTCACCATTCTTGCCAAGTGCCTGGTATATGTACTCGGTAATGGTCGTTAGCATATCAGCAGTAGACCTGGTGAAGCGAAACCCATACTGTTTGTCAGAGAGAAGCCCGTTGGCCATAAGATGCTGAATCATCTCAGCGTTGGTAATGGCTTCGAAAACTTTGCCAAAGATTGGAAGGAGACTAATAGGACGGTAATTGTCGGGGTCTGAGGGTTCGCCAGAATTCTTAAATATAGGTACTACGCAGGAGGACTTCCAACAGGCAGGAAAGCAGGAAGCAGATAGGCAGAGGTTATAGAGTTTAGAGAGGACAGAGGAGAGTTCTGGGGCACATTTCTTCAGTACTATGACTGGGATTCCGTCACCGCCGCTCGCTTTGTGTGGGTCAAGTTGCGCAATTATCTTGGCGACCAGCGAGGGTGTACTGTGGACGTTATTTAGTTGAGCCTTAGTTCTGGGTGGGAAGTCTGGTGTAGGTATTCCTAACGAGTCCAGTGTCGAATTGGTTGAGAATCTACGGGCAAAGCATTCAGCCTTGTCGGCTGGGGAGGTGAGAACTTCAAATTCATTGATGAGTGGGGGTATTGAAGTCTTGTTCCTGCTGAACACGCTTTTGCAGAGACGCCATTAATCTTTGGAGCCAAACTTAGAGGATGCTATGCGTTGCCTAATTCTGTAGCAAACGCCCTCTTGGCTTCGTTCAGTACTTTTTTACACTTGTTCCGTGCTGAGGTGAAAAGGCGCCTGTTTTGGTTCGACGAGCAGCTTCGATAGAGCCGGAAGAAATGGTTCCGGTGGGCAATAGCGGCCGAGCAAGCGGGTGAGAACCAGGGGGACGAATTTGGTTTTAGTTGGAATTTTCTGGCAGGGATAAAAGCATCGATGCCAGCCTTAACCCAAGAGGAGACTTCGGAGGCACAGTCTTCGACAGGAAGATCAAAGACGTTGTTCCAGGGGACGTCGCAGAGGAAGTCCCTGAACGAGTCCCAGTCGGCTCTTTGGTAGCAGTATGATATTCTGCTGGTCTGGTTTTCTTGGGTAGAGTTAGTGCGGATTGATATGTTTACGGAGACTACGGCGTGGTCAGAGTTTCCGAGGGGGCAGAGTTGCCTGGTAGTGCAGGAGTCTGGGATGGAGGTAAAACAAAGGTCGAGTAAAGAGTCCCTTCCGTTAGGGTTTTTAGAGAAACGCGTGGGGAAGTCCACCACTTGCGTTAGAGCTTGGGCTATTGAAAAGTGCATGGTGCGGATTCCAGCAAGGTCGGTGGCTGAGTTTTCAAGCCACTTGGTGTGGTGGGCGTTAAAATCGCCAAGAAGATTCGACAATCTAACTGAGTTTTTAGATTTGTGTGGGATGTGACACTTCAGTCCAGATAGTGAGCTGCATACAAGATCATATATTGTACAACAGCGAGGATCTCGTGACATAGCCACAGGAACAATTCCCAACGCTTTTAATCGTTCTCTTTCGTCTCTCTAATACAACTGATTTCGAAATTTCTGATACCACCCTGGCACAAATATCTCCAGTTATTTCTATCCAGGGCAACTTGCTCAAAATTACTATGAATCACATTGACAGCTGAGAGGTCATTCTTTACCTTGTCTTCATAAATGAGCCATGACTATCAATATTCCAATGTCAACTGTCATGCTAGATAAACAGCAGGCCTATCAGTGAATTCAGTATAATCTTTCCATATCGTAGCAGCGGAAAACTTTTACCTTATAAAGTGCAATCAGCAATGCTACTGGGAGGCAAAAAGGGTTCTCTAAGACTAAAACAAAAACGTTTCGTTTTAGTTACGGAATTAATTAGAAAAGAGTCAAAACACACCTGAGTTAAAACACAAATAATAACAAAACAAATAACACCTTTGGGCAAGCAAGTAGGACGCATTTAATCCAGAATTAAGTCAGAATTTCGATCTCATTAATATCAGTCACTAAATACATGGCTAAGTTTACGAATCAATTAAATCTGTCTCTTTCTTTAAAAATCGTTGCTGAATAAGGTAGATAACATCGAATTAAACCATCGAATTTCGTTGATAACATATGTGATTACGCATAGCGAAACAAAAGTAATAAACTAAAATTCAAAATACACCTGATCTCGTGTCCAATTAAAAAATAGGATTAGTTATCTATGTGAAGTAATAAAGAAATAAAATAGCGCTAGATGAATTCATTTAATAAAAGTTGACATCCGGAAAGAGAAAGTTGACATCCGGAAAGAGAATGCTGATAGCGAAAAGAAACTTTTGAAGTATATCAGTGTGTGTATTTAAAAGATGTTTGATTCTTGTAGCTTCTTATTTTCAAAGATGTGGCTTCTTAAAAACATGGAAGAATATAGTGAAGTGTGTGCCGGTAAAATGAGACTTGAAGCTTTCCTATTTAAAATTATATTTTATTTAAGCCGTGACTTCGTCAGTTACACTCGGTTGTTTATATAACAATATCTTTCTCATGCATACAGAAACGGAAGCTGGTGTGAAGTTACGTGCTTCTCCAATCGACGGCCGGGTTTGACCACTGGTCAGTTTTCTGCTGCACTTGGTTTCTTTTATATTCGGCGATGATTATTTTTGACTCATTAGATAATAGTATAGAAAGTTGGGTGATGTGAATTCATACCATTCCTTAGGCTATCGAAGCTAAATGAAGACAAATATGGATGTTGAGGTAGCGTAACAGTTATTGTCCAATGAAGTTCACATTATTTTGCACCTGGCTTCTTAGGTGCTATAACCACCCCTGTTGTAGATTTCATTTAATATTTCTGTAATCTTGTTTATGTCGAAATCGTTAAAAGCTACCAGCATCTGTATTACAATTCATTCTGGCCCTGCGACTTTGTTTCTGTTTAGCATGACCAGTGAATATATTCAACTTCAAATTTTAATATTTCTAGTCTAACGATATTTCTGTGTTGCCAGTCGTTCTCTTTTTGTAGTAGAATATTACTCCGATATACACGTTCCATCTCGGAAGTCATTTTCTGTCTCTTATACCAGCGTCCTGTCCTTGGATTTTATGTATCCTGTTGATGAGCATGTCTTTAGTTAGTTCTGTTCTCTTTTTTATTCATATTTTCGTTATTTGCGATACTCATTTTTTTCTATTTCTGCACATTTTTCGTTGAGCCATTCTACTTTAGTTGCCAACATTTTGTTCTTATTTCTTTGTGTCGTGTCTCATATTCTGTTCCATGTTTTCGCATGTTTTATTTCTCCTTTTTATAATCTGGAGAATTTCGTCTGTTGCCCATTCATTCTTTCATCAGAAAATCAAAATGCCATCTCTGAGAAGGTGGGGGGGTAAGTTGTAGTTGCAAGCTTCGAAAAAATCTCATCCAAAAAGTGTAACTACGGTTCGTTTAATTACAGTATAAACCACAATTTGGCTCTAGATGCCGTAAAAACGAGCTTCTGTAACAGAGATAAGCTAGACGAGCTTCTGTAACAGAGATAAGCTAGACACCTGAGTAGACTAAGTAGTCGGATGCCGACTATTTTCTACTACTTTCTGTTAATTAGTGACATTAAAAATATCTTCAGAGTTTTGTTGTTTGCTTAGCGGCATATTAACTCCTTTTGAATCTTTTAATCCCGAATTTGAATTTTCTTAAAAAAAATTAAATTAGTTTTCATCAATATATTGCTGGTAAATTATTTTTCTTTTTACAAAAATGTATTGCTGGTATTTTCACCATGAAAAATATTTTATACTTTTATAGTGTTTGACGGCGATGTGCGTTGTGCTATGGGTATCGGCTCGGAATGTCAACTCGGGGAGATGAGTTCTAATTTCAGTTCAATTGTTTGCATTCACTTACGCGCAAAAAACCTTGGGAAACCCGTCTCTTCCCTCCAGTTATGGGTTAAATAACAGGACAGATAGGGTTCTATTGCCTTGGCTGGCGACTAATCTACCAGAGAATGTAACGGCAACCTACTGCGGGATAATCTTCTGTCTAGTCAGTCATGTCTCTTTCGAGACATGATCTCCCAAGCGTGTATCACGTATGACACTTAACTGAGTATTTGGCGTCAGTTTAGGTGTTAACTATTTGCCTATAGCTGGGACCCTAACAGGTGTTACCACCCCGAGTTAGGTTGGTCCTGGAAAGAACAGTAATTAAGAAGTGGTTCTATGCTCCTTAAAACCTCCAATCTCCCGATCAGAGGACTTGCTGCCGAATGTAGTTCATCATCATACCCGAGACGATCGTTAAACTTATCCAATAATATGTAAAAAGAAAATCTAGCTTTCCAATTTTATATCCGTCATTGGCCATGATCTAGAGGTGCGGTATGATATCCTTTAGATGACAAATGTAGTTTGCCAAATTATTCTTAACTTATTATTTATCAGTAATTTTTCCTAATACTAAATTTGAAAGCTGAATATTGAAACTCTAAAATATTAATTCAGAACAAAATAAAAATAAAATCTCTTATATGCCTTTTCATAGAATTTACAGATTAAGAGACTTATTATTGTTCTATTAATTAATCATGAATATAAGTGCGTTTTTAGTTTGAGAAACATATCATTTTAGAACATTGAGGGATACATTGACGTGGTATAATGGTTAGGAAGATTGTCCCACCAGAACAATTATGACTCAATTCTCACTGGGCGCTCCATACTTTCGGCCTTGTGCCACATCTATACGGCGCTTAGAAAATCAACTTCGGTCACCCCGACGTGGTGTAATAGTTAGCAACATGTCTTGCTAGTCTTTATTACAACTGAGTAGCGATTTCGATCCTCATTGGGTGCTCAATACTTTCAGCCTTGTGTCACGTCTAAGCAGCAGTTAGAAAATAAATTCTCTCGATAGAATCATTACAACTGAATACTGAGTTGGATTATACTTTCGGTCTTGTGTCACATCAAAGAAAAATCATCAAATTTTAGCTGAGAATGAATTCAAATATCGAATTCTGTTAAATTTTATTTTATTTTATAATGACCTCCATTTATAAATGGATTACTTACTGTGCAGTAATTTTATAAATTTTTGACTAACTGTATATCAGAATACGATGCAAATAAAAAAATCATGTAATTTTAGAACAAAATTTGGGAAGAAATCTGACCTTTGTTGACACTTATTTCAGATTTTGAAAACAGGAAAACTGCGCCGGTGATTATGATCTTCTGTCGCAGAAGATCAAAATCACCAGCGCAGTTTATACTTCAGCCAGTAGATTGCAAGAAGTTTAACAAAAGCGAGGACAAAGTTCAACTCTAAACACACCTGTTTCATTGCGAAAGAAAATACTTGAATAAAACCTGGTGCTAAACTCAGCTTAAGGCTCACTTAATCAAATCTAAGTTCAAAAGTTCCGTGAAAGTCTTCAAATCTATGATTTCATCCAAACAAAGGTAGACAACTTATATATGAAAAGGATTTAAGGGAATCTAATAGATAAATAGCAATTTCTGTTTGTATTTTTGGGATGCGAAGTTTTATTATTTACACTATTTACATTGGGACTGTTGTCTTCATCTTTGTTGTTGTTATCACAAAGTTTCGGCCGTTGCGTTCTCTGACCTCTATCAAATGTATACTGATCCAGGTAATGTACAGGGGTTCCGAACTAAATTATTTATTTAGTTTAAGCGGATATTATCCTGTAGGTCTTACGGAGCAATAACCTAGGGATTTATAGTGTCGATTTGTGAATTTGATGATGTAGTAATTGTGTGTTCAATCCCTGTTCCAGTAGTGTGTATTTCTACTAAGTGGAAACGGGCGATCAATAAATGAGCAATACTAAAAATAAGAACTGGATGATATCCTTATTCATGGGTAGAGAATCGAGAACAGACTGCACCTATTAGATTAAATAAAAGTTACAGATTAGAATTTCTTCTAGGTTACCCAGATCGATATAGATCTGATGAACAAAGCATAGCAGCAGGACAAATTGACATTGTAATAACGATGCTTAGATGACGACAGCATTGACAAAATTCTTTTTTCTTATTCTATATTCCTTGCGTCTTCAGTTCATGGACGATCATGGATTTTCACAATTTGGAGCCGTCAGAAAAGTACCTCTTTTTGCTATCTCTCCTAATCCTTGTTCTACCAACCATTTACATAAGCTCGTTAGGTAGGTTATACGCTCATTTCCACTTTCTTGCCTTTTATATACCTTGTGAGTGTTAAATTTTCTAAGCCTTTTTTCTTCATTATGTACCCTAGAAATCTGATCCCAAATATATTTTTTTTGTTTGTTTAGCGGAATATTAATTTCTTAAATGACATTTAACGTTGAAATTTAATTTTCTTAGGAGCATTAGTAATTTATTTTTACAAAAATGTATCGATGATAATTTTTTTTACTATGAAAATTTATTGCTAGTATTTTTACTATAAAAACTATATTTTTCCTAGCACTGCCAAATAAGGGAATGGAACTTTATCGGACACCCAACCAAATGAGTCAGATAACAAAACTTCTTCTTCTATGTGTCGTGTTCTTTCAGGGCGTAGGCGATTATGGCCTTCCACATCTCCCTATCCGTTGTAACTCTTAACACTTCATCTCCTGTTATCTCACTTAACTCCCCTCCGCCATCCATCTGCTCAAGTCAATCAAGTACGTCACGTGTTGCTTTCTCTTGTTTCGCCTTTCCTCTATCCGTCTCGTGAGTATCAGATTATCCTTTTTCCTTAGTACATGTCCCAGAAACTTTAGCTGTCTTTTCCTGATGTTAAGTGTAAGTTTCCTTTTCGTCCATCCTCTCGTTGTTGCTCACATGTTCTGCCTATGATATCCTCAGCATCCTTCTGTGAACCACACTTCGGTTGTTTCACGTCATATCATCCGATATGATAAACAGCGTGTCACTGAATCAGGAGGGGAATAGAAGAAGAACAATTTCGTTAAAAGCACTGAAACAGGAAAGCGAAATTTATGCCCAGTATTGTATCGAGCAATACAAACACAGGAGGACGTGTACCTATAATTTGTATAGCTTATGCTTTTGATAAGGTACACAAAACCCTCTTAATTTATTTTGGAAAAGAATATTAGTTTTATCTAGAACTAATACTGGAAGAAAACCACTTGAATACAGATGGAATCTGAATTAAGTAAATACACAAACGAAAGAAAGCAAGAAGAAAGGACTAACCAACAAATTGTAAGAAGACAAAATATATAGTTTTCAGGAATAGGACTTGCCTAAGATGCGATCTACGAATTGGAGACGTCGAAATCAAGCTAGAACGAAAATCAACATATTTGAGAACTTTTCTAAAAGATGGCAACACCGATATCCGAATGGAATAGCGAAAGATGTCTTCCAATTGCTAAGCAAAGTTTTAAGAAAGATGAACATTTCATTACAAACAAAGAAATGTGTACTGAACGGTTATGTAAAATGAATACTGAACAGTTATGTAAAATCAGTCATCTTATGTAGTAATGAAAATCTCCCTATAAAAATGTAGTTCTACAAAAACCTATTGATGTGGGCAACGAGGCAGTTTTAAAGAAAATCGAAACAAAAAGAACACTTATACTTAAAATTCTAAAAAAGACAATTGAAATTTCCAGGGTACATGATGAGAAAGACGGCCAAGAGAATCTGTTTCTCTCAGGATATATAATGAAGTCAAAGGCTACAGAGAAAAGCAGATAAAAAACTAACTATGGAGTTTGTGTAACTGGAGATTTAGAAAAGTTATTTGGATAGATGATGAAAACTAAATTTTAGGAGCCCATGATCCTGAGACATCAAGGCACAGAGACATTCAAATCTCTACCGATAAGCTTAAAACAAACTCGTGATAAGTAGTCAGTTTCATTCACATTTGACTGAACACTTGACTAGACAATATGAATGCCAAGACACTGACTTAACGTGACGTTGCTCGTTCATCAGACAATAAACTTTTAAAAACTGAAGCAAGAAAATCGGAATGATTGTAGCCAGTTCAAACTTGTTGTATGAGCTGCGTTCTGGGCTTGTCGATTTTATATTATCAAGCACTTAAGGATCACTCCTATGGATATTGACACAAATATTTATTGTTCTGAATACAAGCAATGCAATAAAAATTATAAAAGAAGTAACAGAAAAAATACCAGAAAATAATTAAATAAAAAGAAAGCTTATATTCTATTTACTGGGGTGTTTCAATGTATTATAATGGTTAGTAATCTCACATAGGCTAAGTAGTGAATTTGACCCTCACTGGATGACTCATATATATTTGCTTTCAGCATATCTAAACTGATGTTAGTAAATAATTTATTATGTTTATGTTAACAAACAGAATTACTAGCTTTCTAAATTATACTCATTTTCATACAATCAAAATTATGTATTCCAGTATTGGTAACATTTTCCTTCCTAACCTTTTGCTTATCGTAGTGTGGAAATGTCACCATCTTGAGTATGCCTTTATTTTCTCTTCAAGCTACATGTAATATCTATTTTAGTTGGTTCTGCCCGCGAAAGTCATCATGGTTTCTGTTCTTTGTTTGGGATTATGTAGTGCCTGTCTACAAGGAAAATGTGTTGTCTTGTCAAAGCCCTGAAATGGTTCATTTCAGCTTTTAATTTCATTTTTAACCATTGATTTGAGAAAGCGGTTATATTTCCCACGGGTTTGGTGGCCTGCGTGGCAGTTATAAGAAAGTTTGGAGCAGTGTAAGAAAAATGCTAAACGAAAGCATTTTGCTGGAAATCTAAGAGGCAATTTGAAATCATGACAGCAAAAATTTTTTAGTTATGGTTACGCAGAAGACACTTAAAAGAAAGAGACCTGATATTGCCGCCTAGAAAAATATATTAGAACCAGTTATTACAGAACAAAAATAAAAATAAAGTAGAAAAACAGCGAAACTATAATACATATATCAGCTAGTCAGTCAGTAAATTGCTATACGTGATACACACTTGGGCGATCATGTTTGTTTGGATCCATGACTGAAAAGGCAGAAGATTTCCCTACCACAAGTTGCTAATTCTTTCTGCGGTAGAGTGGTTGCCAACCAAGACCATAGAACCCAATCTGTCGTTCTTATTCAATTCATAGCTGAAGTGAGAATAGATAGATTCATAATTTTCCCAAGGGTATTTGTGCGTAAGAGAATATCACGAATTTGACTGGAATTCGAACTCGGCTCTTCGATTTCTTGTTCCAAGCAAATATCCATTAAACCACATCGCACAAATATGCATTTGTCTGTGCATAAATATATGCACAGGCCGGAGAATTTATTTCGTTGTTTTCGACTATTCGGGCAAATAAAATGAACACTCACCTCTCTCTCTCTCTCTCACACACACACACACACACCGGAAGGTTAAGGAAAGGTGATTTAGCAAGTTTTGACACGACATGCCTATTCAGACAGAAAACAGAGGGGAAAAATAGAAAATTATCATGAACACACTTGGCTACAGAAGAAATTGTGGATATGGCGGGAAGAGTCATGCCGATGTACGTGTCACAACAGAAACCGGCACAAAGACACCAGATACAATATTAGATGAATCAAATATTTTAGAATAGGTTATTACTATCCAGACCGCAGAAGTATCAGCAAGTCTAACGCAGAATGTGCACCGAGACTTGTTGTCACTCGATACTAAGCAAAAAATCCGTCAAATACTTCTAGAATGAATATGCAAATACATAAAAAGATATTAAAACTTTTTTTTGCCAGTAGCTGTACAACTAAGAGAATTACTTGAGACGGTCTTGAAGGACATTTTACGAAAAGAAAAAAAAATCAAGAAGGAAACGGAAATGAGCGTAGGAACTAAAATACACTCCAGACAGCCAAAGCATTAAAGAAATCACCAAGAATATTTTCTCGACTTACGAGAAACTTGATCTGCAATAAAAACACGTTGCGAAAACGTAAATAATAATAAAAAGTAATGATAATAAAAGAAAAATGTCAACAATAGCCAAAACATTAAAAAACGAAAAAAAGAAAATAATAAAAAAGACATTGTTAATAATGTAGCAAAACAACAGTGTCGAAACAACACTAAGGTAATAATATAATTTATTTTTCGTAGACTGGTCATCTTCTTTCTCTAATGGTAAGATGTAATAAAAATACAATTCGGATTTCTTTTTAGTTGAAGATTCACGCTACATTGGAGATGTCGTTGTTGAAGATAGAATGAAAGGTTAAACGACTACATCGCCTGATTCTTCGACCCAGATCGCATGGAAATCGGCAAAAATATTTTATCATCACCTTTCTGCTGATTCTATTTACAATTTAGGATGCTGACCATTCTGGTTGCATTACTCCTTAAGACGTTTTTTTATCGTTAACCTGTAAGCGATGGGCAAAGGCGGGACGAAAGGGTAGACCAAGCAGGTAAAAAACGAGAAAATACATTTTCTAAAAGGAGCGGTTATTATACTTATTTTTCATTTTATTTACAAAATCTATGAAAATTACATTTTAAGTATCTTAGATTAGATTAATAAATAAATATTTTTGAATCTAATATTTTTAAACAAATTATTATTGTGTCATTGTATGTAAAATGGAGTTTAGCATTCGTTACAATTCAGTTTTCATTATTTATCGGCTAAATAAAATAAACCTCACTGAATAGAACCTCCAATCTTGGGATAAGAGATGGCTCGTAAATTCTAGGCTTCCAAAACGAACCTGCTCCCCTTTAACCACCATCGAAAAACTTTCCTACCTTCTAATTGTATGAATGACGATCGTCTCCCAGAAAGCAACAGACTTCGCTTCCTTGAACCTACTCTCTCAACCGAATACATCAAATAAATAGCTACATTTACCACTAAGAAGGTTGCGTTACTGTGTCGGGCCAGGAAGTTTTTCTCGTCATAATCCGTCATAAGTTATCCGTCTCGTCATAATCTGTAAATCTATCGTTGGTGTATTGAATACTGTTGCCATATCTGGTCGGATGCTCCTGCTATTCATCTCGGTATTTCTACAAAATCATAACGAGGAGCTTCAACACAACCGTTCTCGATTTTTCTGTACCCTTTTTTTTCTCACTATAACCCCTGTGGTGGTCTTCCCTTGCTTGGGGTGAAATGATTATAAAAAAAATGAAAATCGCCAAGGCTATTAGCATATTCCTTATTTCCTTTAGGCCCCGCTGTAACGTCGACAAATCCTAGCCTTTCGCGTGTTAATTCCAGTAGCTGTCTCTTACACAGTCATCAGATCTGTACGCCGGTTTCATTCGGGTTTCATTATTGTTACAGAAACATATATGACATATCATTTTTTATATCATTATCTATATATCAGTCAGTTAAGTGCCATACGTGAGACAGGCTTATGTGATCATGACTGACTGGGCAGAAGATTTTCCCGCAGTAAGTTGCCATTAACTTCTGCTGTAGAACCCAATCTGTCTTGACCCATAGCTAGAGATAAGAGACGGATTTATACCTTTCCTAAGGGTATTTGCGTGAAGGCAACGAATTCAACTAGAATTTGAACTGGGTTCTCCGATTTCTCGTTCGGAGCTGATATCCACTGTACCACAACACACATCCTATATGCTTATATATATATATATAACCAATTTTTTTCAGGACGTCATCAACCACTCATGATAAAAGCAGTAATGCCTGCGTATCAGCATTCACAGTCGATCTGACCATTTCTTCACACTTCCAATATTTACACTTGTGATTTTGCAAAATGTTGTTACGTTCTCTTGCTTAGATTTTGTCTGAGATCTCTTTTATAGCCATTGATCTGTTTGTGGAAATAAATCACAAATTCATTCAAATCGGAAAAGATTTCTTTCCCATGTGGAGACATTATGTTACTAAATATTTTTGCACCGAAAACTATGACACTGCAAGATTTATTTTTATCACTGGGTACACTATATCAAAACACCCATTAGAAAAAAGTCAATAATGGTTTTGAATAAACTTACGAAACAGAATAAGATAAAGCAATGTAGCAACTTTGAAACGGCAACATATTTTGGCAATAGTTTAATATAATTTCATTCTCTACGACTGTGCAATATTTCACTAGAAATAATAAAATGCCACTATGTTTGGTTTAAATAAAAAATTATTTTCTATGAAAAGGATAACGTGTGTATTAGTTTATAGACAATAACGTAATCATAGATTGCACAAATGCTATAGACTCATTACGTCATCTTCCCCTCATCTGACACACATATATATATATATATATATATATATATATATATATATGTATGTATGTATGTATGCCAAATCTGTAAACATATCAACACTGATAGCAATTTAACACCAGGCACTCACATAATATTCGAACCAGCGGTTTTGACTTGTGACAATTCCAAAGTTCGTATATTTGCTTTTCTGCTACAAAGGCAAAAAAAAATAAAAAATAAAAGAAATAAAAAATAAAAATAAATTTCCATTAAGAAACAGGCACAGGGTTTGGTTCAATAAACATAAAAACATCAATGACAGCAACAATAATTTCCATGTCGCTGCATACTTCAACAAACCATTCCATAGCCTTGCTGACATCAGACGCTTTTAGCGTTTTCCTTCGACTAATTTTATGTACTGTATGGTGTGTGCGTAAATGCCTTGAAGAATTCTTCCAGTAAAACCATATTCAATGATCTAAGAAAGACTATGAAACAGCCCTAAAAGAAAGTGGATTCTAAGCAACACTCACATACACATCAAACAGCAAACAAAATCCAACCAGAACAGAAATATCATATGGTTCCAATCGCCGTACAAGAAAAACGTAGGAAAAAATATTCATTAAGCTCATACAAAAATACTTCAGAGCATCAAGAACTCTCCATCAAGATATTCAATAAAAACAGAAAAAAATCAGTTATAGAAAAGGGCACAAATAATAAAAAGCACAAAAATACAATAAAAAACACCTTAACAAACCCACGTCTGACTGCAGGATAAAGAAATAATGTCCCTTAAACGGCAATCGCTGGCAGAATAATGGAATATACTAAGCCACTGTAAAATCAGCAGATAACGGAGAAAATTATACGAAGGAGTAACTGAAGGGTCCTCAAAACAAAGAAACTAGGCACACAATACTTCCTTTCCAAATAGTAAATACAAGAGCAACACAATGCTTTCTAAACATATCTAGGAGATTAAAAACAAAAACAAATCACATCAAAAATAAGGAAACGAACATCAGCCTACAACAATCAATTCAAAAACTGTAAACATTGTCTGGAGGAGAAAATAGCTATAATTACCTATCCAGATTTAAACAATTTACTAAATAAGCGATCAGAACGCATCTCAAAATGCAGAGACGATAACAATTTTTACTACGCTACTTTAACGAACAAGAATCAATGAAATACATAATCTATACTATAATGAAAGCATCATCTGCCAGTTCGTCACAATTTCATATTGCGGCTCAACAATAAAAGGAGGGGGTTACTTGTGATGATAATAGAAAGAAACAAAGAGCTTATTAACCAGAAGAGAGATAAGACAAAATTTGAAATAAAACTAATTACATTACCGTAGACTACAAATAGTTAAGTAAAATAAAAGTGGCTTAGAAAATGTCTTATGAAGGTCAATTTTTTAAAAAAAAAAGTGTGTGTGTGTGAATGGAGGAGGTTGCCTGCTATTCGCTACTGCAGTTAAGTCCTTTGATATCTGCGCCCAGTGTAGTATTGAGAGAAAGGAAAATGATGCCGTGATCAAATCTGCGTGAGAATGTCCGTTCGTCATACTCAGTGAAAGACATTTTAGCTTTGCACTGTATCTTTGTTTCTTCTCTGATGTAATTTAAAAATAGTCAACATATTTTCTGATTAGATATTTGTATCAGGGTTCAGTCTTTTCTGAATTTTCCATTCTTTACATTTATACTTGATAATTATATTACAAATTTGCAACAAATATCACAAATATATATATACCCCAAGTGTATAAGTAACATAGATACACGATGCTCGTGTCATGATAAATATGAAGCCACTGATTAGGTGTATAATATTCTTTTTTGATTTGTGACGATTGAACCCCCATTATGAGTGATGATATTGTCACCCAGAGAAGCTACTAGAATTCATCAACAGGAGTGAAGGAGAAGATTGAGCAACGGACAACGAGAAGTTATAAGATCACTAAAGAAGACGAGAATCTCGGAACTAACTTGAGTCAATCACGACGTGAAGAAATTATACAAAAGAAATGTTCAACAACATCATGAAGCTCGAGAGAATTTGTCACAGGAAAGAAGTGCAAAAGTTTCAGATCAGAATGTTAATGCACACAGATTAGAACGGTAAAATCGACTGAGAAGATCTTTAAATATGGCAGACAGCACAATATTACGGTCTTTTCCAAGTAGTAGTCAATGTTTCCCATCAAAATTGTGGCACCATGAAAAGTACGGTGTAAATACTGCAGCCCTCTGATGTTAATGGGTGAAAAAACAAGTGAAATCAAGCTATCCCAATTTTGGAATTTTTTGAAAAAATGTTTCAATTGATATCCCTAATATACCGGAATATCCCTAATATACCGGAACTACCTGAGGACCTCAATCAATGATACTACTATCTAAATATTTTAAAACAAATATTAGACGTTGCAACAGTATCAATGTGTAGCATGAAGATGGATGATGGCATTATTGATCAAAGACTTGTAAATTTTAAGATACACGATGCGTTATACAGATTAATGGGTCTTCCTAGATATATTAGAACCGAACCACCTTCATGTCTTCAAATATATTTTTACGATTCAAAAGAACAAATGTTACAACGAATAAACAGGGTAATTAGAAATAATAGTGTCCAAAATTATGATAAAATCATTCGTACAATCTATTTTGCAATAATTGACCAAGATAAATATTATTTGAAGTCTTTTTTGTCTTTTCAGGAACAAGCAACCTATGAAATGTTCCGGAAATGTATACCTAGTATTATAACTGACAATAAATAAAACTCTTTCATAATATCAGGATGCAATAATTTTATAAAAATAGAAATAAGTTATTGGCATTATTCATGCTATACTGCTTGACGAGCCAGATGTAAAAGCTCATTTGTTGACAAAATAATGGCTACAGTACTAGTTAAAATTAATTGAGCAAAATAAACCAATTCATACAAATAAATAAGCAAACAAAATAAGTAAGCAATAAACAAATTAACAAACCACGCCCATTAAAATAACCATTAGAATAATACAACAGATGACCTAATGGGCATCACTGATGTGTATATATAAAGAGTTAAGCAAAAACGCAGTGAACATAGCCAGACGATTGTCTTTAGAATGAAACAGACTATCGCATGTGGGTGTTGACGTCGATACTCACTTTTTTATGCATACGCTTTATTCATAATATTCAAGACTTTAGCCCATAAATATAGCATACATTAGAACTATGTTTTATTATATATATATATATATATATATATATATATATATATATAACTACATAGACTCTGTAAGTATGCCGGTCGTAAATTTATACTAAAATAAACCTCCGAAAAAACCATTAACAAACAGAACCTAAATCCGTTACAATCCGGTGTACTAAGACGTCGGATAAATGGGGAGAAAAAAAAAAGAAACCCGCGGAACAAGAACAAAACATTCAATACTCCGCAGTAAAGAAAAAACCCCAAACGGAACCAAACACAAGAAGAAGTTGCTCAATACAAAGTACGAAAGAAAAGATACAATAGTAGAGCAAAAACACACAAATCTCTCTCTCTCTCTCTCTCTCTATATATATATATATATATATATACACACACACACACACACACACACACACACACACACATATATATATATATATATATATATATATATACGGTGTGTTTATATATGTATGAATGAACAAATATATATAAAAGTTATGTATATGAATGAGTGTAATCAAGAACGAAAATGGGAGCCAATGAAAATGAGTGAATTAAGTAGTGAATATTAATCCCAATAGAATAAAGTGATAATTTCGTATCGAACCTCTGCATATTAAGGATCCGTCTTTGTCTTTGCCTACGCACGGCGGCGCACATCTACGCACAGACAGTGGTAATTTATTTATCTCTGGCTTCAGACATACCCTTCAATTTAACGACCCAAGGACTTGTAGAAAACGTTAGTTGTGGCCCCGTTAACTACAATAATTGTAGGATTCGATTAAAATCACAAAGAGACGAGTAACAAACACACACACACATACATAATTAAAAAAATGACAAACAAAACAACGAGGACAGAACGAGGCAACTGCAAATTCACGATAAATTGATCTATCGATTAATGCGGAAGCAGATGGCGTAAGACATTTTGCACATCCAAACATGTTTAGACTTATCTCTTTACTACGCAGTGTTTTGTAGCATGGAACTGAGGTTGATTATGACGCCTGCATTTTAAAGTTTCTAGTTTCACTTTCCAACAAAAAACCCCCCCCCCCAAAAAAAACAAAAAAAACAAACAAACAAACAAAAACAAAAACATCAAAAACACCAAAACCATGAAAAGGAAACAAAAAGAAAAACACAATAAACGGAAAAATGTGATTTCTTTTTAAATATGCACAATTTTTTAATCTTCCTTAATTTTAAAAATATAATTTTAAATACAGAGAGTTTGTTAAACTTATGGTTTGTAACACTAATCCATTTCTGTGAAAAGCTTTCAGTTAAAAATAATCACGTCTGAATGAAAATCTAGATTGGTTATTCCGTATTAGTTTTTGTTCTTTCATGTTTCGAATCAAAACTTTGCACCATGCCCCACAGTCATGGCTTTCAGACAATTTCTGCGACTACATCATCACTTACTTCTGGCCACCCAACTCCCATGACTGCAACCCCTTGATTATTATGTGTGGGGAGAGCAGTTGATAAAGAGACCAGCAAAACTACTTGAAACATTAAAATTGAACTGAAGGCAAGAATTATGACAGCATTCAACAACTTCAACAAGGAGACTGCCCAAAAGATTCCGAAGTCTTCTGGAGGCTGTGACTGAAGCCAATGGCGATTTTATTGAACAAATTTTCTCTTTAGTATTTGGAGATATTTTTGCGTAATTTTGGCAACTATTAACTCTTAAAATGAGGTGTCAGTGTTACTTTCATTTTTGCGCAAATCAGGCAACATTTTATCCATCGCACCCTGTATACTCTAGTCGTAACCCTAGTTTCACGTTTATGCGATTTTAAGATATGCAATATCCGCTCATATGTTATATAAATGAGGGTCACCACTTCGACTGAAGATCGCATGAAAGAAGAAACACGAGTTACGACAAGAATTCATAAGAATTAATGTTGTCAAGCATTTTTACTCCGTCAAGTTAATCTAGGCCCTGAGATCGTTACTTTACTGAGTAGCTAGGTGCTTGCCTTTAGGTCTTCTTTTTTTTTATTGCAGTCCTTCTTTGAGATTTTTCTTGCTTAAAGGTATTTGGGTCTTTTGGCAAGTTATTCATTGGTTCCACAAACGGTTTTTCTTTAATGCACACACACACACACACACACACACACACACACACACACACACACACACACATATATATATATGTGTGTGTGTGTATGTGTGTATATATATATATATATGTATGTATATATATATATATATATATATATATATATACGCTGAGTGTGTATATATATGTACACTGAGTTTAAAATTATTAACAAGGTGACGTTTTTTCATTTTATTCAAAAACATCTCCTTCTATGTGCCATGTTTTTTCAGAACGTAGGCGATCATAGCCCTTTACGTCTCCCTATTCCTGGTGGTTCTTAGCATACTTTCTCTTATTACATTACCCAAACCTCGCTCTACCATCCACCTGCTCAGGCCCGTCAACTACGTCACCCGCTACTTTCCTCTGTCTCTCTTTCCCTCTATATGACCTGTGAGTATCAGATTCTCCAAGCCATCCTTTCTCATTATATATCCCAGGAACTTTAGCTGCATGATCAGTATTAATTTCTTTTTTGTTTCCATTCTTTCCAAAACCTCAGTATTACTCACATGCTCGGTCAATGGTATCTGCAGCATATTTTTGTGGAACGACATTTCAGTTGCTTCAAGTTTTTCCTTCATCTTTAATGATATTGTCCAGCATTCACTGCCATACTGTTCGAAGACTTCCCAGGTATTTAAATTTTTCTACTGCCTTGATTTTAGTTTCCCCAACCTATAATTTTGGGCGCCTCTTTTTTTCTGATGACCATGCATTCAATTTTCTTGTAGTTTATTTGTAATCCTTTCTTCCGACATTCTTCTTTAGGAAGTTTTCTAGTTTCCTTTCCGTGTCTGCTATCAGCACTGTATCATCTGCGTATCTTATGTTGTTCAGATTGTGGCTGCTGCTGCTGAATCTTGACATAACTAGGGTCCTCATAATAGTCTCGCTGTACAAGAATTACATCTGATGAAAAGACACATCCTTGTCTTAACCCCCTTTCTATCTTTGTATATCTGCTGAATTCGTTTTTTGTCCGTATGCAGGCGGTTTGTATAACTCAAATGTCTTTTCCAAATATGTCAAGATTGATGAACATATCTATAAAATGTTTGTGGCGTATTCGTCGAATGCCTTTGCATATTTTCTAAAACATAGGTTCACGTCTTTTTTCATTTGTATTTCCTTTCTGATAGCATCCTAAGCATAAATATTGCGTTCCTTGTACCAATATCTGACAAAACCGCACTGTTTTTGTGTGCGGTTTTGTCAGACATTGGTACAAGGAACGCAATATTTATGCTTAGGATGCTATCAGAAAGGAAATATCTATCTCTAGCTTGATTCTGCTTCGCGCTGTGTTCATCAGGATTTAGATGATGAGTTTTGTTATGTGACTCATTAAACTGATTGTTCGGTGGAGATAGTATTCGTTTACACCTGGCTTCTTAGGCAGAGCTATGAAAATTGAATTGCTTAAGTCATCTGTTGTAGATTTTATTAATTATTTATGTAATTTTCTCTATGCCGAAACCATCTAAGGCTTTCAGCATTTCTATTACAATGCTCTTTGGTCCAGCTATTAAGTTTGGACATTGCAGCTTCCACTTCGGATTTTAATATTTCCGGTCCTTCAGCATGTTTGTTTATTGTCGGTTGCTCTCTCCAGTCGTGGAAGAGATCCTGCATATATTCTTCCCATCGCTGGACTATTTCGTCTCTCTCTAATATGATCGTTCCATCCTTGAATTTTAGACATACTGTTAGTCCTTTTATTTATTTTTTGCATGTCTTCTTTATTAGTCTTGCTCAATCTTGCTACTTCTGTACATTTGTTGTTGAGCCATTCATCTTTAGCCTGTCTGCACTTGATCCTTATTTATTTGTGTAGTTTCTTGTATTCCGTTCCGTTGGCATAGTTTCCTCTCTCCTTTGCATCATGTCAAGAATCTCTTCAGTCATCCACTCGTTTTTTCTTCTGATTTCCTTTGGGACAATGTTATTTACTAATGTCATTGGCGCTTTCTTTAGTGTTTCCCATTTCGAGTTTCCATTTGCCATGTGTTCTTCGTATTTGTTTCTCAAACTGTCAGTGTATTTTTCTCCTGGTTGAGGTCTTGTGTGTTTCATTGAAGTCTGGGTGCTTCACTGGGCTTCTTCCGTCTCCAAAGTTTAACTCTTAGTTTGCAGACAACTGGGAGGTGATCGCTTCCACAGTCGGTACTTGGGTAAGTTTTGCATTGAAACACTGCGTTCCTGAATCTCCTATTTATGGTTATGTAATCGATTTGGTTTTTCGTGTCACCTCCTAGATTTCTCCATGTCAATAGGCGTCTTGGGAGTTTTTGAAACCAGGTGTTGGCCATTACCTGGTCATTTGCTGTACACCATTGGACCCATTTTTTTCTCGGTCGTTGCGGATTCCTAATCTAAAGTTACAAGTTATCCCCACTTCTCTTCTCTTGCCTACCTTAGCCTTCCAAATCCTACCAGTCGGAATTTAACGAAATTTCCCACAATGTAGATATATGAACAAGTTGTATAAAAACTATTTCTGCACAACAGCAAACAAACGGTGGCCATTTGCAATATTAAAACAATATAGAAGTGCTACACATTATTATCGAGTGTCATTATAATAGTGCAATTACGGATCATAAATGTTACTTGACCTCTTCTGAGAAAGATATTATAATATTCTAAACTTTCCAATGGCAAATATGCGTTAGAAATATGTAAAATATTTGAAAGCTATCAGCAAACTTTGAAAATATTTATTGCAGCTTCTACAAATGTACGTAAGAATATCGATAAGGGCGACTAGAGGGTTGTTTTCCGACGTTCTTTGTTACGAATGAAACTTGAAGCTGTAAATAACCCAGGATTGACCAGTAGAGCACTTTTCAGAAGTATTAGAGAAGCAACATGTTCAGACGTACTCGTTATCGTATTTTGAAAAAGGTCGGGATATCAGTGACACCAGTGACAAAGCCTCGATTAAGAAAAGTACACATTCAAATGCGTTTGAAATGGACAAAGCAGAATATGAAGGTTGATTTTTCAAATGTTCTGTTCATACATGAAAATTGTGCTACACTTGATGGCCGTGATAATTTGGGGCAAAGATTGAACTATAAATAGACGATGGTTAACACGCCAACAAGTAGGACAAAGGCATTATCATTAAAGTTGGTATTATTGGAGGTTTTACGATTAGTCCTTGGAGAGTGCCTGACAGTAAGAAAATAACCGCCGATGCATATATAACCTTCCTCAAAGGCCACCTGAAATCTTGGATAAAAAAGAAAAGAATCACCTTCAGGAGAACCTACAAATTTATGCAAGATAATTCTTTATCGTATTCAGAGCATACACTACAGAGTACCTGCAAAAATTAGGCCTATGTTAACATCAGAAGATGAACTGGCCTGCCAATTCTCCAGACTTAAACCCAATTGAAAATTTGTGGAATATTCTGAAGCGACATGTTTATGAGAATGGTCGCCAAATTAGATGCAAGGATTACATTTGGCTGGGAATAGTCAACGTATCACGTGAAAGTACATCAGAGGGGATCCAGAAATTAACATGTTAGCTGGACAAGCGCCTTTTCAAGGACATTTTTAAAATATGGATCACATATCTCATATTAACCATTATCCTTTTTTAATTAGATTTAATTTTATCTTAGTTACTGTCAGTCAGGTAAGTGCCTTAGAGACATAACTGAATGGGCAAAATGTTATCCTGCAGTAGGTTGTTATTACTTTCTGCGATAGACTGGTTGCCAGCCATGGCTATAGAATCCAATCTGTCCTGTTATTTAACCTATAACTGGATCAAACAGATGGAGTAATACCTTTCCCAAAGATATTTGTGCGTAAGTGAATGCAAGGAATTTAATTTACGCACAAATACCTCTAGGAAAGATGTAGCTATAAAAATCTATAAATGAAGCAATTAAAGTGCTATTTTCATTTTTTACAAGGGTTTTTATTACACACATAATTGGACACACTAATAAATTAGGTTTTTATTACACACATAATTGGACACACTAATAAATTAGGTTTTTATTACACACATAATTGGACACACTAATAAATTAGGTTTTTATTACACACATAATTGGACACACTAATAAATTAGGTTTTTATTACACACATAATTGGACACACTAATAAATTAGGTAAATTAGTTAAATGACCGTAACTTCTATTTTTTTACCTAGACCATTATAATTTTGACACCATAGATGTATATACATATTATCATCATTCTCTGATAATTTTATTAAATTCTAAACGTTAGTTTTTGGATGAGATTGAAAATTGTCACCAACTTACTCATTTGGAACGCAGAACTAATTGAGGCTAGAACTAACTATAAATTATTGAGTCCTACGTCTACACTCTCTATCTCCGATACTGAGCACTTTTCCTATATTTATACACTACCCGCCATAATTATTAGGCCACCCAATTTTTTTATAGAAATGAAGTATTTCATAATATTATTAGTATTTATTGCCAAGTGGATAATTCTAAATGAAAATAGAATGGTTCTTTTGTTATTATTACTTTACAAAATTTTACAACGTAAGGAAGCAAAGATGAATTCGTCCGAAACACACTGAATTTTCTTTATTCTTTCATTGATACAACTGCAATACAGGTAATTATTAAATATTCATAAATTCACTTGATGCAGTGTTAAAAAAGAACCAATCTATTTTCGTTTACAATTATTCACTTGGCAATAAATATTAGAAATAGTATGAATTGTTTTATTTTTTGATCATAATAAAATTGAACATTTATTTTAAAAAGTGTTCAATACAATTATATTGTAGAACTTTTGAATATTCTTCATTTGTAAACGAGTTATTACGTCATCTAGGTTTCTATCATGTGGTGTCTTTAGACGATTTGGAATAACTGATTTTACCGTTTACCGTTTTTTTAAGAACGCTCACGTAATGGTGATTTTTTTTAACGCTCTCGTGTCGGAGAATTTTTGAACGCGCAGTTTTTAAAATTACAAGAAATTATAACATTTTCATCCATGGTTGTATGAACCTAATAGGTATTTTTTAGTATGATTACAATTAGTCATAATTTCTGTTCTGTCATTCAAACTTCTACATTCTAATTGTATTGAACACTTTTTAATACAAATGTGCACTGGTCTAATTTTATTATGACCAAAAACTAAGTAATAAAACAATCAGTATATATATATTTGGAAACGAGTTATTACGCGATCCAGGTTTCTACCATGAGTGGTGTCTTCAGGCGTTTTGCAATAAATGATTTTAGCGTTTACCGTTTTTTTTAGAACGCTCACGTAACGGTGATTTTTTTAACGCTCTCGTGTCGGGGAATTTTTAAACGCGCAATTTATAAAATTACAAGAAATTATAACGTTTTCATCCATGGTTGTATTAACCTAGTAGGTATTTTTTAGTATGGTTACACTTAGTCATAATTTCTGTTCTTTAATTCAATAGTTCATTTTTGCTTATTTTCCTCCTGGTACACTCTACATATTTTGCCACCGTTGTATGGCTTGATTGTTTTCACTATACTCCACATTATCTCTGGGTCTTTTCCATATTTTGATTTCAATTGCCACACTTGTTTTGCCAATTTTGTACAGTTTTTAAAGTTTTCTATTTTGAATGTAGACATGTAATTGAACCACCTGGTCTTAAAGGTGTCTTTGGTTGATCCCAAATATATTTTATATTGAACATTTAAGTCTAGTACTTTTGCCTTGTAAATGACTTCTTTTGTATGTCAAAGTCCTTGAAGTGGGCATTTATTTTTGTCCCTGCAGTTGCATTCTTTATTATTGATGTTGTTTTGTGCAACGCCATCTAAATTTCTGGCGTTTTGTTTTTTTTATGAAACTTTCTAAATTACTAGTACAACTAAAACTTAGCTTGATTGTGTTTCTATTAAAATTTTGTTTAGTTCACCGAATAATAGACGCAGTTCGTAAATTTGTAATGCGGTTCTATGACGTCATCCCGTGTGAGTGATCGAAATATTATCGTTGCATAGCAATGTTTTATGTCAACACAAGATAAAATCATCTTTGATGGTGAATGTCTTTATGTTAACGTCTCTGTAACCTCTCTGAAGATGGCTAATGTGAGTCGTAAGCTTAGAACCAGCATAAAAAAATATTCAAATGTTGGACATTTTTGTATTTATTAAAATACGATGTTTAGAACGGCTCATGATTAAACATGATAGACATTCATTGTCTGTTAGGTTTAACAATATGTATTGTTTAGAAAATTATCTGCTGCCTCGATACACTATATATATATATATAGGAAATATATTTATGGCCTGGTACGCTGGCCTTCTGCGAAAGTTACAGGGCTATGGTATCACTGGATGCTTGCTTGATTTGATCCAATATTTTCTAGCAAACCGCATAATGAAGGTGGTATGGAACGGCATGCTTCCAGATACTATCACACGAACGCGGGTGTCCCCCAGGGCTCTATCGTAGGTTTTCGATGACTTTCATCAACGATTTTTCTGATGTGATCAAGTTCCAAATAGACTGACGTCACCACGATTGATTCCCGCACAGCGGACAAAGTTAACCTCGCTACTGGTCTTGAGAAGTACCTTAAATCTGTGGTGGACTGGGATAAGAAATGGCTTGCAAATGTTAATGCTTCCAAAACAAAGCTGCTATCCGTCAACCCCCATAGACAGTCCCGTTTGTCACCCATCCATCAGCATGGATCAAGCTAGTCTCCTACTCCGTCTTATACTCTCAGCTGATCTTAAGAGGAATGACAACATTGAATCAATAGTTAAATCTACTTCTAGGAAGGTTGGGTCACTGTGTCGGGCCAGGAAATTTTTCTTGCCTGAATCCATCTTACAAATATACAAATCAACCATCCGCTAATGAATGGAATAATGTTGTCATATATGGTCAGGCTCCCTTACTATTCATCTCGGTGTTCTCGACAGGATCCAGAGAAAAAGAGGCAATGTAATCGATCCCAACCTGACAGCTCGACTCCAGCTACTTTCTCACCGACGGGTTGTCTCTTCCCTTTGTCTCTTCGACAAGTATTTTCATAGCTTCTGCTCTGACGAGGTTAGCTCCCTGGTGCCTCGTCTATAAGAATTTACTTGAGCAACCAGACTGGCAACAAGGTCCCACTCTTTTACGGTTAAAATAACCAAATGCAGCTTCTTTTCTCACACTTCCCGTCTGTGGAACTCCCTTCCCTATAGTTGCTTCTCACATAGCTACAATCCCCATGAGCTTTTTCACTTTACTCTCACGCAACTCTCTTCACACCAGTATCCACATCATTCTCTTAACCATTTTCTGACGTCCTCTGTAAACATTTCCTCTTTCTCTTCGCTCTCTTTCTATATAACCTCTCACTCTCCTCTTATGCAACCACCACCTGCGTACCAGTGGCAGTACTGCCTTGCTTGAGGTTAAATGATTATAATATATATATATATATATATATTTAAGCGCGTACACACACACACGCACACATACACGCACACACACACATATATATATACATATGTATGGATGCAAATAACTATACATATGTGTATACACGCAGGTACACACCCATACATAGATATCTATCTGTTGTTAACAGAGCCGTGCTCAATGTAATATAACTAAGCTAAGAAGTATATATCCATAAATATACGCATTATCTTGCGTTTATAGCACGAGTCAGGGTTTCATACACTACGGAGTCATCAGGTGCATATTATGAACTGACTGTTTCTGCATTTGAATTTGAATTTTTGGTACTAGTATTGTTTAAGGTTGTTAGAAAATATAAATCTGGGGTGCCATTTCTTTCGTTTATTAAATATATGATTTAATTTGGTTTTTACCAAAACTTAAAAATGAAATTGAAAATAAAATTGTATGAGTTATAAAAAAATATTTTTGGGCCAATTTTTATACGTATATATATATAGAGAGGTTTTCTGTGGACAAAGACAGGTTTCATTCTTGAGGAATTCATCGGACTAAGAGGCGAAATATGTCACAAAACAACTTTTACAGTTTGTAATACATATATAAAAAGAGATTTAGCTCGTCTCTCCACTGAGACGTTATGTGAATCAGGTTCGAGTTTATGGTGGGGAACTCGAGCGCGTGCGCACGGCACAGGGGCAAAAATTTCTCAGATCCCTCAACGCAAGAGTCAGTTGCGATGGCATCGTTGGCGACCACCGATCCATTTCTCTAGTAAAATGGGGTGTGCAGCCTTGGGCAGCTGTTTCCCAGAACCGGACACTTCTCAGTATTTTATTTCCTTCAGCTTCGTCTTTGCCCGCGGATAAAGACAGAAATGAACCGCATTCTACCCGAGATGCAACTAAGAGATAATTAGATGTACCCGGCATAAGCCAGATAATTATATATATGAGAGAGAATGGAAAACTCGTAAAAAACAAAGAGGGTAATCTAAAAGATATATATATATATATATATATATATATATATATATATATATATTTCTCGGTGTGTGTGTGTGTATTGTGTAGACAATTGGATCGGATATTTTGAATTGAATTTAGCCCATATTCATTTCAATAAATAAAGATTTCTCATCGTAATACATCCCTATGAAACAGCAGATAAAGCATCAATGAAACGTTTACATAAAAATGGCTTATATCATTACTGCTGTAGACATTCACACTCCAATTTATTAGTTTTGCTAATACTGTCATCTCATGTTTTTGTTAATAAAACGGTAACAACATTGCTTCAGACGCTTGCATTCTAACGCAAATCTACATTAAGATTTCGTCAAAAATTGAGCTGGACTTTAGTTTCAGTAAAACCTTCCAGAAAATAAGACCCTGTACCACAAGTGGCTTAATCCAATAAATACCAACACTCACGATTTGATTTATAACTAGAATGGGTAGCCAGTTGCTAAATGGCGGGTTATTAAAATTATTTTTCTAACTGCTATGACATACCATTTCGAAGTAAGAAAAATCTAGTATGTTGCCAATAACAGTAATTATTTCAGCAATTATGAATGTAATGATCATGGTGGATAAAATGACCGATGCACGATTTAATACATCTTCCTTGGTTTTTACATTTTATTTCTTTCCCTTTACGCTCTCCTCATTTTGTTCATTTTCTTTTTATTCTGCTCTTGCTACTAATACTACTACTTCGACAAAAGTACCATTGGGCATGTTGAACAATTGGCTTTTCGCAACCAATAATGATTGTGATAATAATGATGATGATGTTGATATTGATACTTTTGTAAATATATTACGTGGGCGCATCCTGTTGTTATTTCTGTTTTCTATTGTTATATAATTTTATATCGCATGTTTCTCTCCTGCTTGTATGTTTTTCTTTCGATTATATTTTACCGCTATAGGGTCCTTCCTTCCTTCCTTCCTTCCTTCCTTCCTTCCTTCCTTCCTTCCTTCCTTCCTTCCTTCTACTTTTACATTATTCTTTCTGACTGTAGCATCAGTTCCTTCACAGTCAAAGCCTATTTTCCTTCCTTTTTCCTCTTTATATTTCTAATTGTTCGAAAACTTTTTCTACTGCGTCTTTATGTTTTCCTTAATCCCTTCCTTCTTCTCTATAATTGTTTCTTTTCCTTTTCCTCTCCTTATAAATCAACTTCTGTTGTCTCTATTTTTAACGATTATCTTTTCATCTATTCCTTTTCCGTTTTTTTACTCTTGTTTTTACTCCTTTCTTCTCCTTCACATCTCTCACCCCTTTTTTTATTTTCAGTCTTATGATAATTTTCTGCCCCCCCCCCCATTATTGTTTCTCAATCTGTTTCTTTCACTTCTTTTTTTCTTCTAGAACTTATAATTCCTTCACTACCGTCGCTTCTTTTTTATTGTATTCTCTTGAACTGTATCCACCCCATTGTTTCCTTATCTCCCTTATCTGCATCCACGACCGTCACACCCTCCCTAAATCCTTCGTATACATAAATCCACTCCCTACCAGTGACTACTGATATGGATCAGACCATCATTTCCTTTTCCTTTACCTATTCTGCTCCGAATCTGCCGCCTTCGCCATCCTCGATTACTAAACATAACTCCCAACCCGACACCCTCCAAACCAACCTCAACACTTGGCCCTCTACCCTCTTTCGTAACTTCTATACACCCTCATAAAACTTCGACTTCGCATCTCCAACCCAACAACCACTGCCTTCCACCCACTTCGGATATTGATGGACTTACTTTGATAAGCATTAACTCCTTCCTCTCTGAATCGGCGTCAGCAGCTTAGATAAGCGCAAATGCGACATGAGCTCCAAACGCGGGTGCTTTTTGCCATAAAAGACCGTGCCAATCCCCAATCGATTCCAACCCATGAGCTCAGCTCTGGCATGTCTACTTACATCATTCGAACCTTATCGGCATTTTGGGCATCAGCGCGTTTTTGTTTTCATTCAGTCTCGTTCTGTTTTGTTAGTTGCACAGTTCACTTGGCGTCCATTGGTGATTTTCATTTGTTCGGCTATTTTTGTTATTCTATTGCTCTCTTTTGATGGTGCGTTCTTGTTGTTTGGACTTGTTTTTATTGTTTCATATATTATCGCTATTTATTCACTTTGATGGGATGTTTATAGATAAATAGACAGTTGGCTCAAACATGTCTGTCTGTGTGTCTATCTACAGATATAAACATACACAGATAGACAGATACATAGATATGAAAAGGTAGACATCGATTAATGGATGGTTGTTTGTGTTTTGCCTGCATCGTATATTTTACAAGTACTCGAATATACTAGCTGCCAGAGATGTTAAAGGTTGTGTTCTATTGATATATCAAGTGAAGAGGAAGTCAAGTTTTTAACACTACAGGGAATTGCGGATGTGCAACTAGGGTTCAGCGCGAAAGTGAAATTGGCGAGTCGAGTTCAAATTCCTCATTAGTCTGTTGTGTTTAATTATGCATAAATGTCATTTGAAAAGACAAGAAATACTTTCTTTTTACTCTTAGTTATGGCTTAAACAACAAAGACTGTTTAGCATTGGGTGGCAATCCAAGTCGTGTAGAAAGTAACGTGATACCATTTAATTACTTTTTTCTTTTAATAATTTCACCTAAGCAAGGCAATACAACCACTAAAACACAAGGAGTTAGTGAATGTGAGAGAATATGCGAAAATATTCAGGATAAAGAACAATAAAAGAACAGGAATTAAGAAGACAGAAGATAACGATTGCCGTTGCATTTAAATCTTTAAAGATCAAAATTGACCGGTAAACAAGAAGCCGGAAGACACTAGCAAGAAATACCAGAGAAGAAACTGTTGTCATAGAACTTGCGGTTACATACTGCCATTTCAACTGTAAAAATTAACCTCGTTGTCAATCTAGTACTGCGCTTAAATTCACAAAGTCCATGTACCATAGAGGAAAGTCTAACAGAACAATTACCACGAAAATATTTCTAGAAATCTACGTTACGGCGGTGGAAAAGTGACCGAATTAGTGATGTCACGTCATAATCGATAACGATGCAGATTCTTTTAATTTTATCTAGAATCCCTAAATACATAGCAGACGTACTAGATCAGATGAAATAAATTAAATATTAAAATCATGAACGAATGATAGACTTAAAAATGTGTAAGTTTTTTCCATGAATACATGACAGTTCATAGCTAATAAAAGGAACCTGTGAAGAGCCATGATTCTTTACATCGTGAAAGGACATGGTATTAAAACAAATTAGAAAGAAGTAAAGTTTAATCTTCACCGCCAAACACTTCAACGGAGATATTGATAATATATGGTTTGTCTGAATATCCATACCTACTTACCTGTTATTTATCTATTTGTATATGTGATAGATAGATAGATAGATAGATAGATAGATAGATAGATAAAGAAGTGGGGAAAAGCTTGATGGAGAGACAGCGAGCTAAAGATAAAAATAAATGCGTAGAGATACAAAGAAAACAGAGTTGCTTTTATCTTCGTTTTGTTTCCTTATCATAAAAAAGCATAAATCCATAAAATCGTGTTTTGATCAATGAAAAACAAAACCAAAGGAAGGCTACTCAAAATACAAACGATTTAATTAAACAAGGCAAAAAGAAAATTCTCAAGCAAACATATCGTCGGCAAACACAAAGATTTCTCTTTCACTTTGAAAATAGGTAAGTTGCGCGCCCGTAAACGTAAAGGGATCGTGTTCTGGATTTTTTTTTCATGGCAACCCACAGTTTTATGCATGAGAAAAAGAAAGAAAATTCAGCTGGAATATCGGATGCATTGATACGGTTTTATGTTGGACCGATAAACCCAGCTAAAAATGGCGCCGTTTATTCCAACGGTCGATAATTTGTTAACATGCAGAAGGTAAATTAAACAGTCATATTAGATATCGGAAATTAAAAATGCCAATGGAAAATACTTACTTTTGTTCATCTATCTATCTATCTATCTATCTATCTATCTATCTATCTATCTATCTATTTCTATATCTATCTATCTATCTATCTATCTATCTATCTATCTATCTATCTATTTATCTATCTATCTATCTATCTATCTATCTCTATCTCTCTCTCTCTCTCTCTCTCTCTCTCTCTCTCTCTATATATATATATATATATATATATATATATATATATATATATCTGTGCGAGTGGATCGGTTAGGTACAATTGATCTGGACTATAATCATTGGATAAATTCTGATCTGAAATGTACACTATATAGTATTTAATCTATGTGATTAATATTCACCCCTTGGTTAGATACATCAAAAAAGAAGCAGATTGTGTTCAAAAGTAGATATTTGCTTCGTAAAATAATTGCTTTCGTTGTCATTAGATTGCGGAGTTATGTCTATACCTATGTATGTATATGCCAGTACATTACTCGATTTATTTCTGGCCAAATGTTTATTGCGCTTTTATTCAATATATGTGTGTTTGTTTATGTCTGTGTGTATGTGTATTAATGTCTGCGTATGTGTGTGTGCGTGTTAATATGCGTGTGTGTGTGTGCGCGCGTATTAATGTTTGTGTGAACTTTCAGTTTTCGAAAGACAACTATAATACAGGCAAAGTAATCTTGCCTATCACATAGGCATCATATTGGTTCGTGAAAACGACTGAGTCAGTCGAAAATACTTGAACAAAACAACAATACAAACACGAACTTCGAACATTTTATCCACAATCTCGATCGCAATACACAACACTTTATCAACAATTACTATAAAAATTAAGCATACAATGTTGGTTTTTTTCAATCAAACCACTTTGGATATATATATATATATATATATATATATATATATATATATATATATATATATAATGATGCTGATAATGTTTTAATTTAACGATTCCCGGGACCCACGGATTTGATTTGAATGAGTCCCTAGGAAATTCTATGGTTTCCCACGAAATTCTATTGGTTCAACCAAACTATAGTTTCTTAATAATTTGTAGTGTTAAACTGCATGGCTCCAGACTAAGTTTTTTTTAACATCAAATTCATGTACAGAATTTTTCAATGATTACTTGTAATCCATAGTGTACAACTTCCTCTGCTTTACTCCTTTCTATTTGGTTAGCGCTTCTTCAAAAGGGACCTGACCTTTTGGGTCCCAGGTTTACCTTAAGAAGTTGCTCTTGATGTTCTAATGACAACCTGTTCCTGTGAAGGGTGAGGATGAGAAACCTCGTTCACAGCCAGCTGTATGTACAGCCAAGGTGGTGGCCGAGTTGAGCAAGGACGCTGAGGTCTTTGAGGTGATGTTTTATTATCAACGCTTAAAGTTTCCACACGCTTAACACACCAAATGCACACAACAGAGAGGTGTTTGGAAACTTGGACTGCATGTTATTTATTAAGTTATTTATAAATATGATGCAAAATAGTTCAAGATTGAATGTGGCCTTTGTGATCTGATGATTGCCTTTGTACATATTGCCTTGGGTGTCTCTGGCTAATGCTGTCAGGTTGGGAGATGCCATTTCCTTGAGCCTTTCGAGATTCTTTATAACAATATCTAATTTCACTTTTATTAAATCCACATCCGAATTTTCCGTTTGCAGGAACTTTGATAAGATTGTAACCGGGGACATGGCATCCATCTTGAGAGCAGTGATGCTGATGAAATTTTTTGTTGCAATCTTTTTTAGTCCATTTAACTTCGGGTCTTTGCTGAAATCCTGGGACACTTCAGTGAAATATGTCAGGATGCTATCAATTGTCCTACGCACAAGAGCATTGTAATATGATAGCCATTTGATGGAATACAGCTCTTTTTAAGTGGGCATTGGGTCTTCCAGTAGTTTCTGTATGTGTCTTATATTGGCTGCTCGTTTGCAACTAGCACAGACGTAATAAAACAGATCAGTCAGTATGTGCTGATGCCATTTTAAGATCTGCTATTGACTCTGATGCTTGAGATGTGCACAAGACCAGGGAGTGGGCAACACAGTGCACATTCACCATGTGGGTATCGAACCTAAGCAGTATATCTGTGCAGCCTTTGTTTCTCCCAGTCTTTACGGCATCTCCATCCGATCCCATACTCATCACTTTTGGTAATGGGATTTCTTCTTTTAATATGGCTTCTTGGGTGGATTTTGTAATTCCTACACCTGTTGTATCAACACGTTCTTTATTTGCAACAAAATGAGTGGTTAGTTAAAAGGTCACAGGGTCATAATTTTGACATATACATCAAGGCATTTGTGGTTGGTTACGTCAGTAGGTTCATCTACGAGCACAGTATCAAATGGGGATTTAGTCACCTTTGTTTTTAGAGCTGCCTGTACGGTGTCTGCCATAGCAATTCATCACTTGCATACCGTGATCTGTATGCTACTGCTTTTTGCTGTAGAGGTAGAAGATCTAGGACTCCATTAGCTGTCATAAAGTTGTGTGATTTAGTCACCTTTGTTTTTAGAGCTGCCTGTACGGTGTCTGCCATAGCAATTCATCACTTGCATACCGTGATCTGTATGCTACTGCTTTTTGCTGTAGAGGTAGAAGATCTAGGACTCCATTAGCTGTCATAAAGTTGTGTGATTTAGTCACCTTTGTTTTTAGAGCTGCCTGTACGGTGTCTGCCATAGCAATTCATCACTTGCATACCGTGATCTGTATGCTACTGCTTTTTGCTGTAGAGGTAGAAGATCTAGGACTCCATTAGCTGTCATAAAGTTGTGTGATTTAGTCACCTTTGTTTTTAGAGCTGCCTGTACGGTGTCTGCCATAGCAATTCATCACTTGCATACCGTGATCTGTATGCTACTGCTTTTTGCTGTAGAGGTAGAAGATCTAGGACTCCATTAGCTGTCATAAAGTTGTGTGATTTAGTCACCTTTGTTTTTAGAGCTGCCTGTATGGTGTCTGCCATAGCAATTCATCACTTGCATACCGTGATCTGTATGCTACTGCTTTTTGCTGTAGAGGTAGAAGATCTAGGACTCCATTAGCTGTCATAAAGTTGTGTGATTTAGTCACCTTTGTTTTAGAGCTGCCTGTATGGTGTCTGCCATAGCAATTCATCACTTGCATACCGTGATCTGTATGCTACTGCTTTTTGCTGTAGAGGTAGAAGATCTAGGACTCCATTAGCTGTCATAAAGTTGTGTACAGAATCAAACTTTGACAAGGGTACTCCCTTCTGGGCATCGGCTATGCTTTATCCTGTTAAACTTCACCTTACTTAGTTCTAAGTCTTTTTGTAGAACAGGAATATTAAGGCAGGAATAATACCCTTTGAATAAAATATGACGAGTGAGGTTGCAATGTTGAATGTTGGTGCATTTATTTGATTTATTAATTTATCCCAATAAATTGTAATTATATACATTGTTTTTAAAAATGATCGAAGTTGGTTCGATTTATGTTAAATTAATGTATGAAGCTGCCTGCTTCTCTAAAAATTAAATCTGATAGATTTTTAAATATATATTTTTTAATCAGATAAAATGGTGCTTAATCAAAAATATTATGAAGAATTTTTTTTATTTACAAAACTTTAAAAGTCATAGCATTCTACAAATATTAAATTTAAACATTTTTATAAAGTTATTTTTATATTAGAAATAGGTTTTAAAAATTACGTCGAAAACTTTTTTAGCATAATGCAATAATTTATTAATTTAAAGTTTTAATATAATAGTACTTCATAAAAATGTCTAAATTTAATTAAAGATAATTTCAATTTATTCAGTACGAAGCCCAGTGTTAAAATTTTGTAGAGTAAATAAAGTTAAAAGTAAAGTAAAACTAAAATACATTAAATATTACAGGTGACTATAGATTATAAGGGACTTTTTCTTTGATTCTTTTTCTGTAACTTTATTATTACCGGTTACCAGACTTTTAATTTAGGGGTGAATTAACAGAAAAGATCAGTTTTATTTATTTTTGAATGTTTCTTCTATAGGCTAAAAAACAAAAAAAAAATAATAAAGTGTTTTTTTTTTGTACATATGATTATTTGAAGGAGTTTAATCCATTCCCAATAATGGTCTTAATAAGGTTCGTTTTCAATGGCACCAGATTATTTTGAAGAAAATAAATTTATTTAAGTCGTGAATTAGTTTAAAGAACTCATTTTTCTTTTAAATAATTCATAATTTTTTTATGACCTGGGGAATGGGACGGGGAGAGCTTTCTTTAATGAAATTAAAGCCGTCTAACCGTTTTGTATCCTATTCGATGTAATTCGAACTTCTCAAAAAATTAAATTGTTCACTTTCCAATAAAGCAAACAACAGTTAACATTAGAAAAGACACATAAAAAGAGGTAAATTCTATCATGATATTTTTTGATAGAAATTTCCTGTTCAAAATAAAAGCTACTTTCTGCCACTTTACTGAGAACGCATATCGATTTAATTTTGGTAAAAATTGAGGTGCGTCTCCAGGAGGCATGGATATGAATTTGCATCCTTTTATATTTTTATGAACCAGGGACACAGGACGCGTACCTATCAGCATCACTATATATATATATATATATATATATATATATATATATATATATATATATATATATCTACGTGCGAGTGTGTGTGTGTGTGTGTGTGTGTGTGTGTGTGTGTGTGTGTGTGTGTGTATGTTAAATTGCAATGATGCTTAGTGCCAAACTTGTTATTTTTCCAGTAGTTTACTGGTAGAAACACATTTTAGGCAAGCAGCTTTTTGTCATAATGTGCTTGATATGAAGACAGATATAGTTTGTTCATAGAATTAATGTGGAAAGGTTTGTCACTTTTTTGAGCAGTGTTTTTTCAATTATTCCGACTTCTAAGTTTCCTGAAGGCGTTTTACAATGTATTCAAGATATTTTACGCTTTATCTGCTATTTTTTCACGATCACTTTTGTATTTATATAAAGTTTGGTGTAATTTGATATCTTTGTGTGTTAGTGATTCTTTTCTTTAGATGAATTTCGTCTTTTAAGTGATGTATGTGGTTAACTGTTTTTAATTGGTTTTATTGTGCTGATCTCTTTTAGCGTACTTAATTGGTATGACATTTATTTCTCAAGTGATTTAGGATATGCAATTGGTTAAAAGAGAATTTTCTGTCTAAATAGACACACACAAAAACACAGACATATATATGTGTGTGTGTGTGTGTGTGTGTGTGTATTTAGGCAGCATATTCTTTACGCGCAAATACCCTTGGGAAAGGTATTAATCCGTCTCTTCCTTCCAGTTATGGGTTAAATAGCAGGACAGATTGGGTTCTATAGCCTTGGTCGGCAACCAGTCTACCACAGAAAACAATGGCAACCTACTGCGGGATAATCTTCTGCCCACTCAGTCATGTCTCTTTCGAGACATGATCGCCCAAGCGTGTATCACGTATAGCACTTAACTGACTGATTCTTTTAACACACACGCACATATATATATATATTTGTGTGTGTGTGTGTGTGTGTGTGTGTGTTTGTATTTTGGCAGCAAATTATTTTTTAGGCATGTCAAATTGAATAAATTGCTGTTTATGTTTAGTGAAATCCGTTCGTACTCACGGATAATCTTTCGTGTATCATAAGTGAAACGTGTAAGAAAATTTTAGCAACACAGATTTGCGTTTATTTTTTGTTACTGCAACTTACACTCCTGAAGTGAAGATGATCTTGGAAGAAAATTGAAAGAACTTGGGAACATTGAAAAATGTATAATAAAATAAGCTGTAAAAGTTACGACGCATTTCTTACATCTTTCTGTTATAATACACGAAAGATTATATTCTTTAGTTGTCCTGAATAGTCATTCATCTAGATACTTTTCTATTAGATTAGGTGGCCGTCAGGACTCGATCCTTGGGCCTATTTCATTCTTAATTTTCATGAATGATTTCCTGAGTTCTCAACTTGGTATCTATATATGATAATTTCGATGAGGTCAAATTGGAATGTAATGTACAAAGTGACCCACAGTTTGTTGTTAACTGAATCAAAGCTTGTTAATTTTAACGCCTCCAACACGAAACGTGTCTCTATTATTCATAATTTTACCTCCTATCAGCATAACAGATATTAAGCCCCAGGAGAGTGACTCGTTGCGCCCTCTTGATCTAAAAGTCCTCAGCTGATATGAAGTGAAAAGACTATGTTGCTAGATTTACTGCTAAGAAAGTTAGTGCTAGACAGTTTTTCTTTCCAGAATCTATCTTGCATATTTATAAGTTTACCATGCATCCATGCTTCGAATATTGTTGCCAAATATGGTCCGGTGCTCTTGTAATATAATTTGATATTCTCGATAAAATTCAAAGAATAATTTTTAGTCCTAATCTGGTATCTTGACTTCTGTCACGTTCACATCACCGTAATGTAGCTTCCCTGTGTTTTTTCTATAAATACTTTCATGGTAATTTTTCTGAAAAACTCCTCGCTATGGTATCTAGACTTTATTAATTTAAGCGCAGTACTAGATTGGCAGCAAGGTCTCATCATTTTAGAGTTATTTACTAGATGCAACTTACGGTTGCTTCTAGTAAGTAACTAGATGCAACCGTAAGTTCTATGCTAACTGTTTCTTCTATTTCAGCTTCAGGCTTTGTAACCAACTATTACCCTCAAACTTCTTATTCAATGTCAATCGTTATCTACTATGTTTTTAATGATTCTTCTATTGTTCTCACTTCTTAATAATATTTTTTCTTGTTTTTTTTTTTACACTCAGTAACCCCTTGTGACTTAGTGGCTGTACTGTCTTGAATGGGGTGATATGATTAAAAAATTAAACTTTTTATCTTCTTTTCTTATTCTTATATTTTATTTTTATATTTCTTCTAGGAATAACCATTCTCTCTGTTTTTTTAATTATCTTCTCTCCTTATTTTTATAGTCTTTCTCTTTCGTTTTTGTTTAATCCTTTGTCTTTCATTTTCTTTTTCATTTTTATTACCATTTCTTGATTTCTTCTGTCTTTCTGTCTCTATTATTCTACTTCTTCTTTTTATTATCATTATTATTATTATCTTTTTTTAGATTATCTTCTTTTACTTCTTCTTTTTGGCCCTTCCATTTATTTTTTCTATTTCTGTCTTTTAATTTTTTTTATTGGCAATGAGAGAATTCTTAAGGATTATGAACTTTAGCAAAGGATTTTTCATCAGCTCTTCATAATTACCAAGTAAAAATTCAAATAAATAGAAGAAAGTTTTTGCCTCGAAATATTGATAGCCTTTGCATGACGTGACATACCTTCATTAAATTATCCTAATTAAAAATAATGACTATTTTTAAGTGCGACATAAACTGTGCGTATCGCATAATTTTCTGACTTTTATTAAATTATAGCCTGATCTCTGTAGTGTAATCAGGTAATATGATTTTGTCGATTTAACCATTGGTAGGTTGTACCATCAGACGAACGGAGGTCGATGTTCGGTATGAAAATAAATAATCACATCAGAAATATTTGTCTGAGACATTTCTTTTAATTTCAAAGATGAAACATTAACAATAATTATTGATTTATCTACTAATGTTTCTTTTAGACTCAATTTAAATTTTTAATCATTGCACTTTATTACTGCGTCACATTGCTTATAAACGACCGTAGAATGTCGGCCTGCGAGCAAAATGTCTTTGTTAACAACACCGCCAGACTCCCCAGTATAGGGAATCACGGACTCACTGTTGAGATTTATTTAACAAACAGGATTTTTGCGAGGTGCAGTTGTAACCGCAAAGCTAACCAGTTTCGAATTCAGAGTTGTCTTTCTAGAGCAGGTGTTCTGAATCAGTGAAGAATTAATCCATAGGGGATAATTACAGGAATTCAAAGGGAGAAATATGGGCCACAGATTGTTAGACTCAAAATGTTAACTTTCGAACACCCCAAGGCGGTACAAGCGGCAATCTGCACAGGTTCGCGCAACTGAGTGGTCACGCTGGGTTTTCTTTCCGCTAGCTCTTGTGTTTTTCCCACTACAAAAATAAGCCATGTAAATCTACACATACTAATAGGGAAAAGCAATAAAGATTTTCAATAATATATGCATACTATTTAGAATGCATCTTTTGGGTAGGACAATCTTGGCTTATAGTGAAAAGGGTGCATCGGGCAAAATAAGTTGGGATTTAGTCATTTTAGAGAACCTGTTTTACCTTTCCTCGTTCTTTCTGGTACCAACCTTCAGGAGTTGCGACATCTTGGTCGCACGTTTTCTACTGACCGGAAATAGAGCGATTATATTGAATCAATTGCTTCGAGGAAAGTTGATTTACTGTATCGTGCAAGACTAAATTGGCAGAAAGGTCTCATCATTTTAGAGTTCAAGTAACTAGATCTAACCGTAAGTTCTATGCTAACTGTTTCTTCTTGCACACTTTACGTCTATGGAATTCTTTTCCGGCTTCATGCTTTGCAACCAACTATCACCTTCAAACCTTTAACTGCAATGTAAAGCCTTATCTATTGTCTTTTTCATTATTCTAAGGATTATTTTTCTCACTCTTGAATAATGTTTCTCTTTTTTCTTGTTTTCTTTTACACTCAGTAGTGGCTGTATTGTCTTGAATGGGGTGATATGATTAAAATAGTCTTTTTCTTTTCTTATCTTCTTATTTTCATATTTTTCTTTTTTATATTTCTTCTTTTAAAATCCATTTCTTTAGTTTTTTTTAAATTGTCTTCTCTTCTTTATTTTTATAGACTTTCTTTTTTTTTTACTTTAATTCTTTCTTCTTCGTTTTCTTTTTTATTCTTATTACGAATTCTTGATTTTTTCTTTCTTTCTAACTTCTTCTTCTTCTTCTTCTTCTTCTTCTTCTTGTCTTTCAATAGCTTATCCTTTTTACTTTCCTTTTTCTATTTTGATCCTTCAGTTTTCTTTCTATTTTCTCCTTTTCAATTTCTATTGACAGTGTGAGAATTCTTAAGGTTTATCAACTTTAGCAAATAAAAAAAATAAATAAAAATAAAAGATCAATCAATTCTTTATAATTACCAAGTAAAAATTTAAAAAATATTCAATGTCTGGTTGAATGTTAGATTTATTTAACGTCTGTCCTCATACTGAATGTTCCTGCCACATCTGTTCTGGTGTTCCTGCTATGTATAACGAGATTTTAACAAAACTCAGAAAAGCTTCTGCAATGTTATTGATCCTGACATGGCATCTCGACTTCCTTGTGTCTTTTCTATAAATATTTTCATGACTATTGCTTTAATGCGCTTTCATCTTTGTGAACTGGACCATAGGGTAGTACAAGATTAGCTAACATGTCTCATTTTACTGTTGAAATAGCTAAGTGTAACTGTAAGTTCTATTTTAATAGTGTCTTCTTTAGCACTTTTCACCTCTGGAAAGATCTTCCGGCTCTTAAATTACTGCCAACTAAATGTAAATGCAGTGTCAATCATCATCTTTTGTCTTCTTGAAACCTGTTCATTTATTGTTCTTTCGTTTCACTAACGTTTTCTTATTTTTATTTCACCCTCAGGAGGTCCATTCCTCTTAATCGGCTCGGTTGGCAATATTTAAAAAAATAACAAAACGACGAAAATTATTTTGAAAACGCTTTTTGGTCGGATTGAGAACTTTTTACACCTCGAACGAAGAATTGAAAAAAATCAAATTAGGTTTCGCTTTTTTAATTTAAAACTGATAAGTTTGTCGCTCAACTGTTTGTATTTGTTTGTTTATCTATTCATTTGACGTTGTCAAATTTGTTTCTTGACAACTATGAAATTATGAACACTGAATTTACTAAGCAGTTGAAAATTCTTAGCACAGTAACGCCATATCATATAGACGTGGTTTGAATATTCTAGTCGACATTTCTTTTTTATGTTTTAAGATGTGTCGTAAAAATTGACATTTATCTGTAGAGTCATCAATTCATTAAATAACCGACAACTCTCTTTAGAACAAGCTAATTTCATTCAGTAATTAAATTTTATTTTAACGCGTAAGTTGTTTTCAAATATTACAGATTACACAAAATTTGTCCTCCTATAATTTACAACAACTACTCGATTGAGCTGCAAATTGGTTAACAGTAAGTAAAGGAAAATGTATATATCAAAATTTACACCCACTACTGGATTAAGGAGCAAATTATTGCACTGCAATTAAAAGAAAATACTGATACAAAAATTTACACACACTACTGAATAAACGAGCAAATTACTGCGCAATAAGTAAAAGAAAATGAAAATACCAAAGTTTACGTACACTACTTGAAGTTAACTTAAATGTATATACCTAAATTTGGATCCAGTACTCAATTAACGTGCAAATTAATACACAATATGTAAAGGAAAATGTATATAGAAAAATTTACATCCATTGCTCGATTAAAGAGCAAATTAATACACAGCAAGAATGTTGATACCAACATTTAGACACTGCTCGATTAAGAAGCAAATTAATGCAGAATGAGTAAAAGACAATTTCGATATAAGAATTGAAATCACATGAACTGCACAGTAAATAAAAACTAAGTTTTGCAAATGGTTAGCTATCGGATATAAGATTTATTTAACGAGTATGTAGGTTAATCGAAATATCTATAGACTAATAATAGAAAACAAGTGTTTGTTTAACGCAAGCAAATTTTTTTAACATAATCTCTTTCTTTCTCAGTACGCTTCATTCTGCAATGAATATTAATCACATTAATTGAACATTACAGACTGAAAATTTCAGATCAAAATTAAGCTAATAATTACAGAATTATTGATCTTCTTTCATTTTTTGTTGAACTTGTTAAATTTTAAAATGTCGAAGTTAATCTTAAACACAGCCAATTTTCACCCAGAACTGCATTTTCTGAGCAGAGCAGTGGGTGGTTTGTGAAACCAGAGTGATCGCTTTTATCTCTACTGCGAGAGAAATAAGTATTTTTCGGAAAAAGATCAATTTAAATTCAAATCAGTCTATCTGAAACCCTCGTTTAAAAAGTACCCCTGACCCATCGCATGCGAGGTTAACACGTTAACCATTTATATTCACCAGTGTTTTTGATTGGTCCAATAATGCACTGCCAATATGCCTACACACGAAATACACAAATTTAGTCGGATAACAAGCCTCTCTAGAGAAACGTGCTGTGAGAGTGATCAGTTAAAAAGTGATGGGAAGATTTGTTGATGGGTGATCTCGGATAAAGCACCCCCTCCCTATTGAAATGCATATGCAAGGTCGAAGCTAGAAGATGCCGCACCGTGAATTTGGGACCAAAGGTGTACCGTGGCATGTTGGATGATGGGATGGGTCGTCTGAGAATTTGAAAGCTTTGAAGAGGCGCAGAGGGAGGAAAAAGTGACATTCGTAAACCAATCACGTTAATCAAATCACACGCCCAATCATTCGGTTAGCGTCCGGTCAGTGACCTGAGTAAATGATTCGGACGACAGCGAACTTTCTCCCTTCTACGCCACCCAACCACCTCATTTACATGGTGCAGGTTTTTCCCTTATTAAGACGTACAGCTACTGATGAAATGTTTGAATTACATCCAGCCCATGTCTGACAGCCCCAATCCAGAGTTGTATCTTCTTATGGTTACTTAGAAGGGAGTTAAATAAGTGTGAGATAAGAATTAAATAATAATTAAATAACTCACTTGAACGAAGGCCTTGGTCAAGTTGTGCATTAAAAGTAATCCTGCGAAGAAAACGTTGAATGATACTAGGACGATGAAGCTTGTTTATTTCATGTGCCCCCCCCCCCGAAAAAAACCCTACAATATCATAATTTTCATCCACTACTCGAGTAAGCTGTAAATTATTTCATAGTAAGTAAAATACAGTTTTGATACCAAAATGTATAACAACTCAGTCAGTTAAGTGCCATACGTGATACACGCTTGGGCGATCATGTCTCGAAAGAGACATGACTGACTGGGCAGAAAATTATCCCGCAGTAGGTTGCCATTGCTTTCTGCGGTAGACTGGTTGCCGACCAAGGTTATAGAACCCAATTTGTCCTGCTATTTAACCCATAACTGGAAGGAAGAGACGAATAATACCTTTCCCAAAGGTATTTGCGCGTAAGTGAATGCAAGGAATTCAACTGGAATATCGAACTCGGCTCCCCGGTCTCTCATTCCGAGTCGATATCCACTGTACCACAACAACTACTTGAGTTAAAAATTATTGCACAGTAATTAAAGCACAATTTTGATAGCCATATTTACACCCACTATATGACTGATCTGCAAATTATTGCAAAGAAGAGAAAAGGCTATTTTTAGGGAATTCCTCAAAATAGTTAAGATAAAATCTAAGCTTTAACTCTCACCGATGAAAGATTTTCATTACAACTGGAGCGATAAAGACGTGTCGCCTGAAAACATAACGATGTATAAAAGTGTGATAATAGACGTATCATCTGACAACATCGAATTTGAAAGTAAAACCAGATGTTAAAATTGATAATAAAATCAGATTTAAGATATAGGTGTGGTACTCCATGTAAAACAGGCAGCGCTAGACGTTATCTTTATCTTTGGAAATTACTCCATATGTATCCTTTGAAAGAATTCCTCTACATTTAACAAAGAAAAATGACACCAAATACAGAAAAAGACAAGCGGGGAGGGCCCTCTGTTATTAAAACGTTGCTTATTGTCTGCGGGTTGGAACTGAGGCACTCCTGTTTGGAAAAGGCATTTTATTAAAAGCATTTCAATAGCTAAGTATTGATTAATATTTGTGCGGCGTTTAAGTCAAAACGTCAGTCCTACTTTAATACGTCAATAACAACTACGCTACGCGTGTAGACAGAAAAGTAATTGAAATATTTAGTGCCCAAAAGTGTGTGTGTGTATATATATATATATATATATATATATATATATATATATAAACCACATACAAGACTGTTTCGCAGCTCATCAGTGTGGCTAGGCATCCACTTGCTTCCAGCCGGGATCGAAGCTTGACTGATTTGTTGTCAGTCGGAGTCCGTAAGCCATGGACGCATGGAACGAGTGGGAAATTTTAGCGTGTTACATATATACGATGTATGCACACGCCAGCCACTGTGAGAACTTTATTCATTACTAAAAGAGTAATGCATAAATCGCAGAAATGGTAACTGTTTTTAAAATTTTCCTCTCTAGAAAGCTCAATCATACACGTGATGTGATATAAAAGTATCGGAACGGGTGCTATAAAAAGAAAACTACAGTACATATTAATTCAGCATTTAATTTACTTCGAAGTAGTCCCCATTTGACAACACATACTTTATCCGACGCTTTTTCTGTTGCTGTATGTATTCCTGGAACTCTTTTGTTGGAACAGCGTGCAACTGCCTGGTCGAATACTCTTGGATGTCTTGAAATCATGTTCCTTTCAAGTGGGATTTGATTTGTCAAGAGTTAAAAAACGGGGAATGATCTGGGAAATATGCTGGTTGTTCAACCTGGGTAATATTTTGCTTTGTCAAAAGCAACAGCACAAGCCATAATCAACTATGAAACCTCTATGGTGTGGTGAGGCGGATACACCCTACACACTTTCCTTCCAAGCAATCTTATAAACAAGAAAAGTGAGTAAGATCATTATAACTTGTAAAAGAATTCAAGGTCAGTTTGCGCCAAGCGGCTTTACACCCTTAACATAGCAACAAACGCTATAATTTTTGATCAGACCTCATATATATGTATAAGATAAAATTATACTTTTGCGGTAGGCTATATTTAGCATACCGTAAAAGTATAAAAATGCTCAATGTCAGAGATAGAGTTTATGTAAAAGTAAAAGTGGACACAGAGGTCAACACTGTGCTGATTAAACTATTTATAAATTATTGAGACACCAGAAGTATACTGAATATTGCGTTTAAGCATGAAATAGACTGTCGTTTCTCGGAGTTGACATTGGTGTCAACCTTTATATATATATATATAGGGAGAGAGAGAGAGAGAGAGAGAGAGAGAGAGAGAATGGAGATAGATAGATAGATAGATAGATAGAGAGAGAGAGAGAGAGAGAGAGAGAGAGAGAGAGAGAAACAGATTTTTGGGGAAAATTCAATTAAATTCCCGGGAAACTCACAGCACGGATAAGGTAAGTGAACATTTATCGTCATTCATTTCTTACCATTAATGTTTTATTTTTTTTTTTTTCAACAATATAATTGTACAGACTGAAGCCAAGATGCCAGGTCAGGACCTATAACATTGCAAATTCTTCCTTGGATTTTACCAAAAATATCTAAATGTATAGTTGAAACACAAGATCAGAGGTGTCAACAATATTTAATGCAGGTAGGAATGCTACAATTATGTCCATGCATGGGAACTGGTAAATATGTAAGATAGACTCTGGCGAAGAAAATTGTCTAACACAACACGATGAATCAAATTTCCTAGCAGTAGACCTAACAGTTGATTCTTTTCACTTCATTTCCGCGGAAAACCATAGCGTCACTTATCAGGAAGTTAGCATTAGCCATGTTGGTGGAAGACAAAAAGTTTTCTCACAGACGATTAAATGAGATCAGTTTTGATTTAGAGGCGTTATAATTAACAGTTAACAATAGACTGTAGGTCATTTGTACGATCACCTGACAACTTGACATTATCAAGCAGATCAGCCTTACACTTAGGATATATATAAATAGTTTATGTAATCAACGTAGATACCGAGTTCGTGATTTGATAAGAAATACTGGATCTATTTTAGAATTTCTTCTGAAATACCATAAACTTTCAAATTGTGAAAAATACCAACATACTAAACCATGTCAAATACATTCGTGATATTCAAAGCAACAATCCCAGCTTCCTTATTCTTGACAGACTTTTCAGTTATAACAATGGACAAAAAAAAAAAAAAAAAAAAAAAATTAAAAAGCCAAGCATCTTTTTTAGATAATTTGAGGGTACAGAATCTGAAAATCACCTTAATTTTTGTTGGTTAGCTATAGTTTTTGCTATACAGAAATCTCTCAATTTTTGCCAAAAAAAAGAAAAAATGAAAAAAAGAATGAAAAAAAGAAAACATTTTTGCAGGTTTTCTGTATATATAGTATTGACCGATGGCAATATTTCTTGAAGTAAAACCGTAGAAACATCTCAATACGTATTTAAACAAACAAACGGTCGAACAAGTATTTTCATCAAATCATCAATAAACTAACAGCAGAAATAAAAACTTCGTGATCATAAGAAATATGCTATGTTTCTCTTTCTTGATTGTCTGTCATGTTCACAGTTACTTAAGTCCTTTTTTATAATTCAGCAGTAGTCAGACATCATTCGTCTGTCCTAGCATCCCTGGTAGCGCTCTTTCATTGTTTTGATATCCTGATAGAAACGTTCTCCGCGCTCATCACTCACATCGCTGTAATTATCCGAAAAATTATCTAGATGGCTATGTAAAAATTAACTTTAATATATTAGCGTATTAATGGTAAAGTGTATAAAAAGTTTATCAGTTAATTTGGATTTTGGCGATAATTGGAAAACTTCGAGATATATATTTTAAAATTTTAAACTCAAAAACACTTTTTTTTAAAAAAAATTTCTTTCAGATGGCTGACAAAAATTGCTCGAGCAACATGAAAATCGATGGATTTTTTGACCTTTATTAACTAAATATTGAGATCAACCAAAATCGTAAATTATTTTTTTTTTCCAAAAATGAACAATTTCAGTAGAGCAAAAACAGTAGCTAACCATGAAAATCTAAGGCCATTTCGGAAAAAGCACAAATGAAATTAGCTAAAAACCATGTTTTGTTTCTTGGCACCAAAAATCGTATTACATCAGCAGTTGATTGGAAATCGAAAGCCGTATTTCTAATCTGAAAGAATATCTTGCAATATAAAATGCCCAGACAATTCAGAGAAAATTAGAACCTGTAATCAGTCAGTCAGTTAAGTGCCATACGTGATACACGCTTGGGCGATCATGTCTCGAAAGAGACATGACTGACTGGGCTTAAGATTATCCCGCAGTAGGTTGCCATTGCTTTCTGCGGTAGACTGGTAGCCGACCAAGGCAATAGAACCCAGTCTGTCCTGCTATTTAACCCATAACTGGAAGGAAGAGACGGATTAATACCTTTCCCAAGGGTATTTGCGCGTAAGTGAATACAATGGATCCAACTGGAATTCGAACTCGGCTCCCCGGTTTCTCGTTCCAAGTCGATATCCACTGTACTTTGCTAAAAAAATAGGTAGAAGGCTAATAGGCTAATAGTTAAAAGGATCAGACTGTTTGCCTGAGTTTTTAAAGACTGGAACTACAGAAAAGTAAAAGCGGCAAGGCATTTACTGTAGAGTTTAGAGAGAACGGGAGTCAGTTGAGGAGCCCATCCTTTAAGGACCATTGTATGGAGATACGATCAATTCCACATGCTCTGAGGAGATCAAGTTTTGGAGATGGATGGGGTTATATGCGTATAACCCAATAGATTCTCAACTATAAGTGGAAAGTCAGTAAAAGGTAGTGCAGATGATTCAAGAGTAGAATTTGATGATAATTTACGAGCAAATTATTTGTTAACAGAAGTGGAATAAAGAGAGGAGGGATGGAAGACTTACTCTTATTAAATATTTATATCCATTCTGTCAGCAACAAAAACGTAGTTTCTTTGAGGAAACGTACGCAGTTGTTTGGATGTGTATTGTGGTGTAATGGATATAGGCTCAGAATGAGAAATCGGAGAGCTGAGATCGAATTCCAGTCAAATACGTTTCATCCACTTACGCACAAATAATCTTGGGAAAGGTAATAATCCACATCTTCTTACTCCATTCATCGGTTGTAAAGCAGGACAGATTGGGTTTTATAGCCTTGATTGGCAACCTGTTGTATCGTGGAATAAAGAGACACACAGTGAAATGTAGATAAACTACTTCATTACCAGAGTGGTACAACCAAGAGGTATATACAATATTTACAATCTCTCGCAGTAGTAAGTGTTACTTCCCGAAGTTCGTGATAATGATAACTCCCGTGCTAAACGCAAATTGTCTTTTATACATCCGGGCGACCGGATGTCACATGATACGAGCCACAACACAACACCGCAGAAATTAATGACAACCTACCATGAAAAAATCTTCTGCCACGTCTGTCATATCTCGTAAGAGACATGATCGCCCAAGTGAGTATCACGTATGGCAATTAACTGACTGACTGATACAATTATTATGAGCAGACTCAAAGAGGCATCAGTTTTGTTCGGAGCTATAGCGCTGGTACAGCAGGAAAAAATACTTGCGAGTTATAGGGTCTGAAGGGACCGGTGTAAACGAACGATACTTTATCGACTTATTGTGGTGCAGACACCCATACTTTAAAATTTAAATATATGAGTTTGCATGTGTTTCACAAACGAATAAATGAAAATAAAACCTATAAAATGGTCAGCTAGAAATGATCGTTGCCATATAAATGACCGGTGACTGACATCTGTCCAGAGATCTTAGCTCATTGCATGACATTCACTAAGATCGGTCACGTAATATGTCAATGTCCCCGACAATTCGGCCTTCAACTCGCCATGAAGTTTGCAGTGTCCGACAGAGCATCGACGTGACGCCACAGTTGCGGCCACACCAGGTCTTGACCTCTTTCACCTGGTCTAACTCCATTTTCATTGTCAGGATTGAAGCGACTGATCGAGGGGTGTGTAGTATTTAAATGACTGACGAGGTGGTCGGATGCCCTTCGTTCTGCCAGTTTGTTTCCTTCTTGCATTTCTTGTGTGTTATCCGCCATATATATATATATATATATATATATATATATATATATATGCGTGTACGCGTAAATGTGTATTGCGTAGGTGTTTATATGCGTTGATGCGTGCGTGCTTGCGTGTATGCCTTTCAGGCATGATCAGTCAATGTCAGCGAGATTTGAATGGGAATAGGTAATATGTTAGAAACAAATATAAACATAATACTGAAAAGGTAAATGCAATACTGAAAAAGCAAATTAACAGAAGAACACGCATTATCTATCCATTTCACTCGGTCCATATCTATCTATCTATCTATCTATCTATCTATCTATCTATCTATCTATCTATCTATCTATGTGTGTGTGTGTTTGTGCACATACAGTTGTTTCCGCAAACTATGTTGTAACCTTTTCATATCTTTAGGCAATTTATAAATTACTACAATTATTATAAATCGTCTAAAGATACCGGAAGGTTGAAACCTAGGTTTAGATATAACTCATTTCCAGAAATAATCTTATTTGCCAGCGTGTTTCAACCTATGATAGACTTTAGCAATTCAATGTAAAGATTTTATTTTGCAACATGTATTTATAAGTAAAAATGTAAATATGTTAATGAACTTCTTATTTCTGTTTACAAGTACATGATCCTTACATAAATATTTTTAAAGTCATTCAGAAGACGAAATGCTCTGGTAAATAAATGTTTCCCCGTTCACTTTATTCATAATTCATATTTTATCTGAATTTTCATCACACTCACACACACACACATATATATATATATTTACAAAAAAATAATTTTAGTACAAAGTTATGATACATTTGATGAGAAAGGATCTGATAATCTGTTTATTAACGATTCAAGCAAAACAGAACTATATTTTTTAAAACTAACACTTAAATTTTACTGGCTTAAAATTTGTTAGAAAAATCTGCCAGAGGACACATGATTTTCTAACAAGATCTCCCGATTATTCAGGCCGGTAGGAGTAAATAAAAAATTTACTGTTTCATAAATAAATTAAAACAGACCATCTATTCAAATATGATTATTTATTAAAAATAACATTTAAAATAAATTAAAAATATGACCGATATAATCCATTTTCTGAAAGATTGTTTTTTAGTTTGGTTGTGAAACAGAGCAGATATGTATATTTTGGGAATTGGACAAAGATATGGGTTGAAAAGCACTATTCAAGCTTTGCTTAACCAACAAATCGTATGTGTTCAAGATCTCTCTCTCTCTCTCTCTCTCTCTCTCTCTCACATACACACGCTCACACACACACATACACACACACACACACGCTCACACACACACAAACATATATATATATATATAAAACAGCGCTCAATGTGTTATGGTGGTAATAAAACAGTGCAAGACCTTAAAATCACGGAGCTAACATTTATACGAATAATAAATATATGTTTTCTTCCTCACCGTTTGGTATAAATCTAAGTTTCATACACATGACTATAGTCAGGTGCGGAATGAAAACTGAGCGTTCTAACATTTAAATATTTTGAAATACATACATATATATATATATAAGAGACAATAAGAGACAATGAATGTCTATTATGTTCAATCATGAGCCGTTCTAAACATCGTATTTTGGCTTTAATTTCAGGTGACAATGAAGACAAAAATTCTCCAACATTTGGATAAGTTTTTATTAAGTTGGTTCTAAGCTTTTGGCTCACATGAGCCATCTTTTGATGGTGGATGTTTTTATGTTAACGCCCTTGTAACCTCTCTGAAGATGGCTCATGAGAGCCGAAAGCTTAGAACCAACTTAATAAAAAATTATCCGAATGTTGGAGAATTTTTGTCTTTATTTTCACCTGAAATTAAATCCAAAAATACGATGTTTAGAACGGCTCATGATTAAACATAATAGACATTCATTGTCTCTTATATTTAACAATATATGTTTAGAATATATATATATATATATATATATATATATATATATATATATATATATATATATACACATGGTGCGATGGATATATTGTCTCTATTTTGTATTTTCATTTTACACATGCACGTTGATTGCTTTTCAGTTTGTTGACAGCACAGTATAGCAGGTTCAGGAAAGGCACCGTCTCTAAGAAAAAGAGCACCATGATGCAGTTGGATGATATATCCAGGTAACATTATGGTGTTTTGAGTGATTACTAGTGATGGTGAATTTATGTCTCTATTCATTTCCACAGGACTTTAGACTCAACACGGAGGCCTACATCAAGTGCTTTGAAGTGGTAGTGCTGTCCTGGGTTAAGAGAGTGGCTGCTAGAAAACCCCATGTCTAACAACAGGATACTGCACCATGTGTGGGGCGCTGTTGAGCGAGAAACCAACAAATCTCTTTGGAACACCAACGACGAATTGAAGGCAAGGATTATGGCAGTATTCAACAATTTAAACAAAGAGAACGCCCAGAGGAAAGGTAGGAGATTCCAAAGTCATCCGAAGGCCGTGGTTGAACCAATGGTGATTATATTGAACAAATTTACACTGTAATATTTCAAGATAATTTTGCTTAATTTTGGTAAATATATCAGTTAAAATGAGATGTCGGTATTATTTTCATTTTGCGTAATTTAGACGGCAGTTCATCCATCGCACTCTTTATATTATTTCTTTGTACCCCATAAATTGATGGGTTGCTTCTCTGTCGAAATAGTAGTTTATAAATATTAATGTTTAAGTTTTCAGTCGATGCCTGGTGATCGTAACTTGCATTAATCTCAAAGTTTTATAAAAAAGAACAAAATGTGTATTTATTATTAGTTTTGTATATATATATATATATATATATATATATATATATATATATATATATATATATATATGGTGCGATGGATATATTGTCTTTATTTTGTATTTTTATTTTACACATGCGCGTTGATTGTTTTTCAACAAATAATAATTATAATATAATATATATGTATATATATAATGACTTCAAATGTTACACGTGTTTGAAGAAATATCCTGTTTTGCTAAACAGTATAAATCTACTTTTAACGTCCTTAATGAAGAAATTTTCGGCCCGTTTACAACCTGAATCATCTTTTTGGGGAAACTACCATGGTCCGATTTACTTTAAACAGATTAGTCATTGAATGCATTCATTTTGCATTTCGTCCTCTGTCAGGAGAATCATATCTTCTTTAATAAGTCTCTCGAATGTACAAGCCGCTAGACGTAAATTCAGGCTCTTTGAAAGACATAAGATATAACGTCGTCAGGTATTATATATATAGGGGATTCTGGTGTTCTCTGGAACTTAATTTCTCCAAAACTTTCAATTCCGTCTGAAATAATCTACCAGAGAGGAAATAGTGACAAAATTCTGCTTCACAATTCTTATCGTCGGTCTTTTCATCTGTAGATTTTCGATATTCTATGCGTTACGATTGGTTTCTTTGAATTTTTAGCTGTTAAGCAATACTCGCCACTTCTAAAGACTGAGCCCGCTTGACATCTGCTTTGTCTGTCATGTGATCAGCTCGTCGAACAAATGAATAGGCAGAATCCTATTGGATATGACGATTAATGGATTCTTCTGACGAATACCATATTCTTTGATGAGGTGCGCGCCCTTGTTTGGTTCATTGGCTATGACTTTGACGGTAGCAAAGTTGAAGTGGTGATCGCTTTCAATGCTGGGTATCCATGTTGATGATTCCAGACGGAATTGAAAGCTTGGGGGAAATGAATAAGTTTCCGGAGAGCAACTTAATCTTCGATATTACGCCCCGGAACGCATATAAAAAGAGCCATCACGATCACACACACATGCACACCTACACACACGCACACGCATGCACGCGTACGCACAAACTTACACACGCACACTTGCACTTACACATGCATATATATACACATATATACATACGTACAGATATTGCACACACATGTACGTATACGCACACACATACACATGCAGTTATGCATACATACACAGATAAATGCATATATACATACATACACATACCTGCACACATACGCACACATACACTTACGTACACTCGCACACACATACACACAGGTACACACTTGCACACACATACACACGCAATTACACTATTTTTACAATGGGCAAAATAAAAAATAAAAGTTAATAAATAAGAATTACAATATTTTAGTGCATTTTAGTTTTTGTGTTTTGTAATTTCTTCAAAGGTACGAAAAATCGGGGAGCCGAGTGCGAATTCCAGTTGACTTCTTTGCATTCACTTACGCGCAAATAACTTTGTGAAAAGTATTAATCCGCCTCTTCACTACAGTAATGGGTTAAATAACAGGACAGATTGGGTTCTATAGCCTTGGCTAGCAGCCAATCTACCACAGAAGTAATGGCAACCGATTGCAGGATAATCTTCTGTCCATTCAGTCATGTATCGAGACATGTTCGCTCAAGCGTGTATCACGAATGGCACTTAACTGACTGAATTCTTTCAAAACCAGACTGTAGTGAGCCTCTAAGAAAACGAAAAAGAGACGGGCATAATGAGTAAAACAGAGCAAGAAAGAGATAGATAGATAGATAGATAGATAGATAGATAGATAGATAAAGAGAGAGAGAGAGAGAGAGAGAGAGAGAGAGAGAGAGAAAGGGGGGAAAGAGAAGGATAATAGCCTAGATAAAGGCAGTATTTTGTAGTGAGGGATTAATTCAGGTTTCGATACCTAACTCTGTTGAAGTTAAATAATCTTCTCGGCTGCAAGTGTCTTTTGAAAATTAACACGTTTCTTTTCTTTTATTATTATTATTATTATTATTATTATTATTATTATTATTATTATTTTATCTTCGTGATTTATTACAGACAGAGGGTACTAATTCCGTAAATATCATCTTGGTGGGGTCGATTTAAAATTAATTTAAAATCGAGGGAACGGTTGAGAAGATAGAGTGAGCGTTTTCGGCTAAAAGAGCGACAAGCAACTTGCAAACTTAAAAGAGAAAGAATGCAAGAACGGCAAAGGTCTATTGAAAAGCAACATAGACAAGATTATTTTTACTACAGAGGAAACAGAGAACATGAATGGAGGACTGTGAATTTATCACAGATTCTATAAATATCACTTTAGGAGATCGATTTACAATGAATTTTTATTTCATCACTTTTAAAGCATATATATAGTCCGAACTTAGAATTTGTCTTTTCACATCGAGTATTCAATAAAACTATCAGGAATGCAAGAAAATAGGAGGTAATCAAGAAATAAATCAGCGAAGAGCAATAGCAAAGAAACAGCGCGTTCGTTTGCGGGTATAAGAGTGACAAACAATTTGCAAACTTTGTAGAGAAAAAACAGGCAAATACGGTGAAATGCTATGGAAGATCAACGTAGACAAGATTATCTTCAGAACATGAAAATCAGAGACCGTTTATGGAGAACTGCTATGAATGAGGAAGGAAGACGTAACTGCCTTCAAAACATGAGATAGAGTTCAAGAGAGAATAATTATTTTGAATATTGACATTAGGATATACATATATAGGGTTGTCTGTAGCTAATGCACATATCACTCAAAAGAGTTGCTTGCTATATGATAATAATACTGTATAAACAAGATAAAATCAAGACAAGACAACGAATGGATGCAATCGTTTCTGCTGAAATTACAGGGAAACGAATGCCTCTTCTTCGATAATTGGTAAGAACACAAACGACACATGGTCCTTGTGAAAGATACAACTCTACTTCTTTCTTCATGAGAAAGGACCCGTGCCAAAATGCATTTAGGGAAAAAACTGCTGAAACATCTGTCTATCAAGACGTAATAATGGAGAAACTGTACACGTAGGAAATTGCCATGTAGGTAACTGTTATGTATCTGATGATGGAGTAATAGTTAGAGGCTCGGACTGAGGAATCGGAACGCTGAGTTCGAATTCCAATCGGATTCATTACATTCACTTAAGTGTTTATACCCTTGGAAATGATATAGATCCATTTCTTTTCTCTCTTGGGTAAAATAACAAGACTGGATTCGTTAGCCTTGGGTGGCAAACTGTCTAGGAGAAGGAAAAATCTGAATTCAAAACACATCTAATGATTCACAGGATACCTGGATCCTGAAGCCTGATTTAGTACCTTTGTGTAGTACCTTTCAACAAGTACGTTCTGAACAAATATCAAGCTCATTTTTTTTTAATCATTTCACCCCAAACAAGGCATTCCACTGCCACTATTGCGCTTGGGGATACATGGGGGAAGCTAAATAGAAAGAGTGGTTAGATATAGGAAATGTCAGAAGTGGGGTGATAGATAGCTGGGTGGGTGGGAAGAGTGTTTGAAAGAATGGAAGCGAGTTAGTTTGTTAGGAGGTGTCTATTGACCTTACATTTAAACTCCTGGAGATTGTAGCCGTCGGGGAAGCAGTCTTGTGGGATGGAATTCCACAGTTGGGAAGTGCAAGAAAAGAAACTGTTGGAGTAGAAGTTGCGGTTGCATTTTATCGGTTTTACTGTAAAAGGGTGGGATCTAGTTGCTAATCTAGTATCTCGTGCAAAATCGAACCTAGGGGACACCAGTGATCTAAGTTCATCTGTGCAGAAGCCGTGAAAGTATTTATAGAAGATTAACTTGTAAATAAGTTCTTCAGTAAAAAGGATTAAGTACGTATCGAAATACATGCTTAAAGGACATGGAAGTGCAGTGATGGAGATGAATAATAAAGAGATAACTACAACTGAAGGGCGAGAAGAAGACCAACGAGAAGAAGAACGAGAAGACCAACGAGAAGAAGAACGAGAAGACCAACGAGAAGAAGAACGAGAAGACCAACGAGAAGAAGAACGAAAAGAAGAACGAGAAGACCAACGAGAAGAAGAACGAGAAGACCAACGAGAAGAAGAACGAGAAGATCAACGAGAAGAAGAATGAGAAGACCAACGAGAAGAAGAACGAGAAGAAAGCAAGCAATTTACATCATGCAGATACATGATTAATCACCAGAAGTCAGGTACATAATGCATAGACCAAACAGTTTGTGGCGTATCTATGCACTTACAAGGAAAACAGCACCTGTATTATAAAATATGACAAGAGGTACAATCTTCCATGCAACTCACTAAAGTTATTATGTATTTATTTATTTATTATTATTATTTTTTGCTTAATTCTATGGTAATTTGAACGAGTGTTTTTGTACTTTTTCAAAGAAATTTCTTTGGACATTTTAAGCCCTGTGTTGAACTCTTTATTCCATTTTTTCTCCCTTTTATTCATTTTTACTAAGCTATCCCAGCAAGCTAGTACTTCCGCCAGCACCCACAACACTGTCATTTACCTATGACCAAAATGGAAAGATAAGTTTATTCTTTCAAATGGCATTGAAACGGACGTGGGATGAGGTCGGTTGGAAAGATTTATTTTATTAGTTTTGAAACTCACTAAAGTTATTATGTATTTATTTATTTATCATTATATTTTTTGCTTAATTCTATGGTAATTTGAACGAGTGTTTTTGTACTTTTTCAAAGAAATTTCTTTGGACTTTTTAAGCCCTGTGTTGAACTCTTTATTCCTTTTCTTCACTTTTACTAAGCTATCCCAGCAAGCTAGCATTTCCGCCAGCATCCACCACACTGTCATTTACCTATGACCAAAATGGAAAGATAAGCCCTTAAATACATAGTTTAGATTAAATCAACTCAGTGTAGCTTGAGAGTCTCTATACCGCGAGATAACACTGAATATAATGCAGTCTTTCGCTTCCCTTCATAACATTTTTCTATTCATATACTGTTTCTTATGTACTGAAAATAATCCTATCTTCCTCGTTTATAGCTTTTTTCCCCCTCGTAATTAATTCGAAGCCGGGAAATAGACTCCAAGGATGCGAACTAATGGCAACCGAGTCAACAGAATGTATTCAGTAAACACCAGATACACAAAATTTTAATCTAAAACTGATGTTGCTAGTTGTTCCCTTAACAGTACAAACACTACACAGTACACCAAAAAGTAGACCCGTTTTAAAGCATATGAAAGTAATCAAAACTCTTTGCCTTTCTACGAAGAGCAGCGATGAGTAATCGACAAAGAAAACAGTAAAGTTTTCAATAAGCAACACACAAACTTTATAGAGAAAGAACGTAAAAATGAAAAAATGCAATGAAAGAGCAAGATGGGCAGAATTATCTATAGAACAAGAGAAACATATCACGAGGGGATAAATGCTGTAAACGAGGAAGACAGCATTATCATCAGAACATGAAAAGCAGTATATGAATGAAGAAATGCTATGAAAGGGGGAGACGATCTGTCTTCTCTTCAGGACATGTTTCACCTCTAGAAGCGGCTCTTAGAGTACCAAATACATGGACAGTCCATTATAGTTAAGCCTTCTTCTTCTTCTTCTATGTGCCCTGTCCCTTCAGGACGTAGGCGATCATGGATCTCCACGTCTCCCTATCCCTTGTGGCTCTTAGTATGTTTGCTCCTGTTGCTCCTGGCAACCCCCGTTCCGTCATCCACCAGATCAGACTCTGCAGATATGTTATCCGCTGCCTTCCTCTGTCTCTCCTTTCTTCATTCTGACCAGTCAGTATCAGGTTCTCCAGGCTCTCCTTCCTCATTGCATGTCCCAGGAACTTCAGTTGTCTCTTCCTGATGCTCAGCATCAATTTCCTTTTTGTTGCCATTCTTTCTAACACTTCGTCGTTGCTTGCATGCTCAGTCCACGATATCCGTAGCATCCTTCTGTAGAACCACATTTCGGCCGCTTCCAGTTTTTTCCTCATTTTCGATGATATTGTCCAGCATTCACAGCCGTACTGAAGAACTGACCTGGAGAATAACACGGGTATTATCAAGAAGGCCGAGAGCTGAAAGTTGCTGGGTATAAACAACACCGTGATATGCACTTGACTGCATGGTTTAATTAAATCACCTCAATGCAACAGATAGAGAGTTTCTGTACTGCATGATAGGACAGCATTCCGTATTTAATGAAAACGACTCGAAATGGACTCTAAGGATGCGAAGTAACAACGTAATCATCAAATATATTCAGTAAGTCACGGGCAAATGAAAAAAACACTCACCTTAGACTCCTACTGCGTATTTCCAGGGCCAGTTGAGGACAGTGAATAGAGTATAGCTGTCAACATTTTAGGAAGCTTGCATCCGAATTAGGCTCTTAGAAGATGACACTGAACTACATGTTACTCTCAAAGAGGCTACAACCTTTTGCATGATGCACCAGCTGTTGAACATTTAAACATGTTTTTTTAATCGTTTCACCCCAAGCAAGGCGGAACTGCCACTGATGCGCAGAGGGCTACATAACAGAGTAAAAGTTTAAGCAGGAGGAGAGCGAAGAGAACGACGAATCAGTTACAGGGAGTGTCAGAGAAAGGGAAAGAGAAAGCTGGGAACACAGGTGTGATGACAGTTGCGAAGGTAGAGAGAAAGGAAAAGAACAAGATACACGGGGTGATGTAGAAAGAACTGGAGTCAAGTAGAAAAAAGATGAGAATTGACATTGCATTTAAATTCCTGGAGGTTATAGCCGTCAGAAAAGCAACTATACGGAAGGGAGTTCCACAGACGGGAAGTGCGAGAAAAGAAGCTGATGAAGTAGAAGTGTCGGCTACATTTTGTTGACCTAACTGTAAATTGGTGGGACCTTGTTGTCAGTCTTGTTGCACAAGTAACTTCTTGTGATGGGGTCACCTGTGACTTAAGTTTGTCGAAGCAGAAACCATGAAAATATTTGTAGAAGAGACAGAGGGTAGCCACATCTCACCGGTGAGAAAGTGACTGGAGTCGAGCTGCTAGGTTGGGATCAATCACATTACAGATTCTCCTTTGGAGCCTGTCGAGGACACTGAGATGAACAGCAGGGACGCCTGACCAGATATGACAATAGTAATCTATGTACGGACGTATTGTTGATTTGTATATGTGCAAGATGGATTCAGGCGGAAAAAATTCCTGGCCCGACACAGTGACACAAACTTCCTAGCAGTGGGTTTAGGTATTGACTCAGTGTAATCATTCTACTTGAGGTCGGAAGATAGAGGAGCCGCGGTATATTTCATTCAGTTACCATGATGTGTCTCTTCAATCATCTTTGGAATGAACACAGGCACGGCATGGCTGAAGATCTCTTTTAGATAAGGATGAAACACTTACCGAAAATTTATCACTCAACATAATATGTGCAATTTTTATTGAGAACCAATAGGCGACTCAAAAAAAGTGAAACCACTGTGCAAATTAATTTATCAATCCTAATAACTAAACATTGAACAAAGTGGTAAACACTGTAATGAAGGTTATAGCTACCGTAGAGAAGAGTGCGCTCGACAAAAGAATGCACTTTTACTTGGATGCACCTGGTGGATCAGCGAAAACCTATTTATTCAATATATTACCTGCTCACTTAACTATAAACAACCATATGACATCAACAACTGTCTAAACTGGCATAGCTGCAACACTAATAACGAGACTTCACTCTCTCTTCAAATTGCCTGTCTCTTTAACAGAAACAACTATTTGCAATGTTGAACCTAATTCAGAGCAAGTAAACAAATAAAAAAATCAGTGAAGATAGTAGTTATTGATGAAACATCATGCTATATCCTACATGCCGGATATTAAGAGTTAATGCTTTGTTTCGTCGTAAAGTGATCTTTCTTGGCGGAAATCTCAGACCAGTTCATCCAATTGTTCCTTGCATTCTTCCAGTTACTGTAACGACGCTTGTCTGAAACGATCTCATACATAGCATCATTTTCTAAAACTGAGGTTAACCCAACATATAAAAACAAATGATAATGAACATGAGTTTTCCAGATGGCTCATCTAACATGAAAATGACACTCTCTCTAGCGTTATTAACGCGGTTCCATCTGAAGCTATTGTTATTCCAGAAGCAGAACGTTTTCATGAATGTTCACCCAAAGAAATAAAACAAATAATGATATTGTTGCCTAAATACGTTGAATGTCTAATTACCAGTGGAGAAGTTCTTAAGAAACTTCCTGGTCCTGGGCATGACGGTAAACTGCATTCGGCAGCAAGGCCTCTTATTGGGAGATTGTGAGAAGAAACCACCTTTTTTATTGCTGTTGTTCATAGGTCCACCCTGATCGAGTGTCGTAGCACCTGTTAGGGTTCCAGTTATGGGTAAATAGTTAACCTTCGAACCGGGGTCAAAACAATATGAAAGTATAATATACACAATTATAGAAATATATACATAAAAATAGACTATTATAAAAACATATATTTTTGAAGGAAAAATGTTACCAACAATACACTTTGAAGAAAAAATTATTTCCATAACACATTTTGGGAGGAAAAAATTATTCTCAGCAAAACATTTTTGAATACAAAACTAGAAGACATTTTCAGTTTTCTAAAATGAAAAAGAATAAAAACAAATTTTCATTTAAAATCTAAATCAACCTTTTCACACTATAACCGAACATTAAAAATGGCGAGTTAAATACAATTTTCCTTTTGTCTTCTTTTTATTTAACCATACATGTACACACACACACACACACACACACACACACACACACACACACACACACATATATATATATATATATGTTCTGGGACAACATTAGAATATATTTACTTGTGAGCAACTTGATTGCTTTTCATATTTCTATCAGTCAGTCACTTAATTGCCATACGTGATACACGCTTGAGAGAACTAGCCAGAAGATTTTCCCGCAGTAGGTTGCCATTATTTTCTCCGGTAGGCTGGTTGCCAACAAAGGCTGTAGAACCCAATCTGTCCTGCTTTTTAACCCACATCTGGACAGAGAAGAGATGGATTCATAACTTTCCCAAGGATATTTGACGTTAATTGAATGAAACGAATTCCACTGAAATTTGAACCCTGCTATCCCTTTTCTCAATTCTAACCGATATCAACTACACCACAACAAACATTGCCATGCATAAATGGATATAATTTATTTGACTCACTCATATGCTAAAAATAATTTTGATTTGTTAAATTTTTATAAGAACAATTGTACAAGTTTTTAAATAAAACTTTATACATCGCAAAAAGTATATTTGTTTGTTGTTGTCTATTTTTAATGCACACATATCTCCACTTCACACATGACCCATGCTTCGAATGAGAAAACTTAAAACAGGTAATTTTCATATTATATTTTATGTCGGGGGGAATGTATAAAACTGATATTTATCACATTTCATTTTATGGAAAATGATTTTAGATTATTAACGAAACTATACAACATTTCAATATCTATAAGAAAGGCTGTCAGTCACTTTTCTTATAATTGTCTGTGTATGAGTTGAAAAGTACAGAGTAGGGCATGCATTAGAATATCCGTTTAATTTACACGGTTCCTGCGAGTACGTTATCAAACTAACATTATGCAGGGAAATGCCGAAACGTTCTCAGCCCTACGAAGAAGAGAATAGAAAAAGTCGATGTTTCGTCATTTGGTCAGATTTTCAGAAGTTCATTGAAGAGTGATACTTTCTGCACCCCCTGGGGTGCCTCTAAAATGCGTATATATCTAGAACCTGACTTATACGTTAGACGTGAGAATCAGGAATAATTTTTTCATGCGGCTATTACATCATATATTGATATTCTGTTGAAAGAGATTCATTTTTATTTAACTGCTTGTTTTAAGTCGGTTTGAGCAATGACTATTTTTTCATGACTATAAAGAGTACATTTTGAACAAATAAGAGAAACTGACTATATTAAATAATTGCAAAAGTTCAAATTTCATTGTTTGTACAGCTTCAAATGATTCAATATCGAGTAAACTTTTTTAAACAACCAATGGAATCAGATTATTCATCAAAGCTCTCATAGCTTGTTGCTATGCTGTGTTAGCACCAAAGTCTCAGTTGTTATTATGCAAGTATTTTTACGCATAAACACACACACACACACACACACGCATTTGCATGTGAGACGGAGAAAACCAATATATATGCGTAAAAAATGCATGGACGTATAATAACAAACCGCGCATGCACACATGACCTCTACATATTACGCATGTGCCTTATTTTGAATAGGGATCGATATTTGTTAGGATTTAGAAAAAAACACATTTTCCTTAATATCCAACGAGTAAAAATGATAACTTTTCTGTTATCTTATGATTTCTGAATTTTTATTTCTTTACTACTTTGCTATGATTTATTCCCGACATTTTTACAGTTTAATATTAAAATATTAAAACAGACACACAAACACAAATATACACACATTGATTTTTACATAAAATTATGACAACGGCTGTACACAGAGTTCTATGCAGTTATATATATATATATATATATATATATATATATATATATATATATATATATTTCTCTACATACGAATTTTACATTAAATGCCAAGATTAATTAAATTTGGCTTGTTTGCTACCCCGATATAATGATCACAAAATATTAACTGTAACAGAGGTGAAGTCCATTGCCTAGTTTTCAGTATGTATATCTTTCTCTCTCTTTTATACACACACACACACACACACACACACACACACACACACACACACTCTCTCTCTCTCTCTCTCTCTCTCTCTCTCGTTTTCCATATCTTTCTCTTTATACAAATTTGTGGGTGGGGTATTCAAATATGAGAACAAACAATGGGGTCGTTGGCCGACACAAATATCTATCTATCTATCTATCTATCTATCTATCTATCTATCTATCTATCTATCTAATCTTCAGACAAGCCTATTTTGGTGTATTGCAGCTCTTCAGAGCAGCTAGATTAACTGTTTGCTTCAAGCCGGGATTCATCATCAGACGGATACCTTTCCACTGCGCTATTGGCGTACGGCAGAGAAAAGCAGCTTTCATAGCAAGTTATTCACAGGTTGTAAACAACAGCCAGTAACTGAGAATGTTCAATTTGATAGTTTAACAGAATTCAATTCATTAACCAAAGCGTAAAGCCGAAAGGAGTTACTGTTTTTATGAAATCTACTTCTCTATATAGTGCTCTATCGACTAGCGAGATATCCGAATAAAAAGAAAAAGTTTAAAAAAATCAAAAGAAAAAAGGTTAAATCCATCCCTTCATGTTATTGAAGATATAGAACACATGTATCCATTTCAAACCGTAATAACTTGATCAAAATTTAAAAAATATTAATTTATTTATATTAAAAATCTTGAATATTACTCCCTTTTACTTCTGCCTTACCGAACTTTAAATTATGGCACTTTGTGTCCTCCACACGTTTTGATTGACGTTGTAACCACCTCATGAATATTCATGAACATTTTCAAATTTAAAATCTTGATAACCCAATGATACCCTTGTTATTGTATATAAACACGGACAACAAAATAAACTCTTATATTTGCCTTAATAATTCGGTCAGAGGACAAAGCTCGTTGGCTAAGATTAGTTTTTTTAATCTTGTTTTTAGTTCAGTTTTAATAATTATATTTTACCTTGTTTTCTATATATATATATATGGGTTCGCGTGCGTCTATGTGAGGATGCGTCTTTATCAGCGTGCATATATTCTATATATGTCTTTTTAATCAACTTATATTTATCTTAAATGTCCTCATATACCTAATCATATTATTATTTACATTAACTAATTTAACCAAGATGGCACCCAGTAAATTTCGAAATTCAAACGTTGAGATAAAATGTTCAAAATTATTGTTTGCTCCTGGTTTTGTTCGAGTACTTTTTGTCATTTGACTCACTTTGAATTAAACATATGAGCAACGACGATGTTTTATAAAGAATGGAAGCGAAAAGGAAACTAATAATTAACATCATGAAAAGAAAGTTGAAATTTCTGGGACATGTAATGAGGAAAGAGGGCTAGGAGAATGTGATACTCACAAGTCAGATAAAGGGAAAGAAAGACAGGGAAAAGCAACGCCTAACATTCTTGATGGGCTAGAGTATATGGATGGCAGAGCGAAGTTTGGGAGGGGTAATAGGAGAAAGGGTGTTAAGATCTACTAGGGATAGGAAGATGTGGAAAGCTATGATCGCCTACGGCACGTAGAAGAAAAAGACACTATTATGAACTGAATAACTATTATAAAAGACACTATTATGAACTGAATAACTATTATAAAAGACACTATTATGAACTGTGTGCTAGCAAATATGGCTACATTCTAGAAATTCTTTTTGGATGGTTTGATTTAAATTAGTCTCAACCTGCACTACATTCTCTCGTTAGTTGATTGTTCACTTTCACATTTCGTCCTTCACATCACAAACAATAAAATTACATCTATCAGATCATAAAATTATTAGTAAATAACACTAAAATACTATAAATCACTGCAACGAAGGAAAACATTATAGAATCATTTGTACAGAAGAAAAATGCAAACTACATAAAATAAAATATCTTTCAACACATCAAACGGTATATTTCTATATTTCTGACATGAGATATTTACATTGTTCGGACTGCTGTCCTCATCTTTATTACCGTAATCATGACGTTTCGGCCATTGTACGCTTCGACCTTCTTCAGGTGATTAAAATTTCGAAGTGAAACCTTTATGATTTTGTTTACCAGCCAGGATAGATCCAGACTTGACCCAAAGAGTTGTGAGTTCAATACCTGGTTACAACAGTAGTAAACAAAAATTGAATTGAAGGGAGATAACTAAGATATCCGGTAGTGGCGTGGCTCTGTTTATCTACAAAAGGCGAGGTTTTTAAATTTGAGAACTTTCATGAATGTTCATCATGTCACTCAAAACATATGGAGGACACAAAGTGTCATAATTCGAAGTCTGTCAAGAAGTAAGGAATTAAAAGTAAGCGAGCTGAACGAAAAAAAATCTTACATCTAATAATATCAATTATGAACACGGCAACAGTGTGCTTACCATGTTCGAAATACAATACATAAATGACTCTACATACATAAACTCTGCACATATTCAGTTACATGTAAATGGCATTCACCCTTGATAGTAGCTAAAAGTATAGCCGAAAGCGCTGGGAAAACAAAACAATTAGACAGCACGTACATAATATGAGTTTTGAAAAGAAAAAAATGATCACACTTGAAACATTACATAAAGAATTAATATTAATAACTTGTTTGCCATTTTCAACGAAACCTGCATAAAAGAGATTGCATCCCAAATGCACAACACAGGCATATATATATATATATATATATATGCAAATTTTATCTGATCTCATTTAAACACACTTGGGGATCTTCCAGGACTGATTTGTGATATACTTGTTGACAATACATACATAATAACGTCATTCACATGCAAAAGAAGATAATAAACTTTACACATATTTATATACAAGTAAAACAAAATTCATTTATGATGATGGCTAAAAGTATAGCCGAATGCGCTCGAAAAAGGAAAACCTTTGGACAATTCTTATATAATTTGAGTTCTGAAAAGAAAAAACAAAAACATAAGAACACATAAAAAATTATGTAAAAAAATTAATGATAATACTTGGTCTGGTATTTTTAATGAAACCTGCATAAAATAGAGATTGTTGCCTAAATACTTAACTGTTTTTTAATATCGCTTTTCATCCTGTCGTTTCTTTTTTAGGAACGCTACATTTCTAATTGAAATATACGCTTATCGTATAAAACGTATTTTTTAAAGTATATGTAACGAGTATACATATTGGATTTTGAAAAGCGAGTCTTTTAAAGACTGTCAAATAATTTTAGAAAAAATTAATGATATAAACGACTATCCTAACATATAAAAAAATATTTTCTTGTGTAAGCAGAGGTACAATAACGATAAACAAGGTAGAAAGACATTCAAGATATAAATCACCAGCACTTTGTCATTTTAATAAATAGCTAGTATTACGAAAACTTTAAAACACTTAATAGAACCATTACAAAATTCTTGTAGATTTATAAACTTGTCATCTGTTAATGTATTGATTATTACTACCATATTTGGTCTTATGCTTTTCTTATGTATCTGAAGATTCTCGACAAAATCCTACGAAGGGTCTGTAATCTTATCGGTCCTGACCTGGCATCTCAACTTCAGTCCCTTTCCTATCGACATCACGTGGCTTCCCTCTGTTTTATCCATAAATATTTTCTTGGCATTTGTTCTAATGACATTGGCATTTCAACCGCTTGAACTTAATCATACTAATAGAGTGACAAGTGTGTTTCATCGTTTTATTATTGAAATTGCTAAATGACATCGTAAACTTTATTCAAATAGTTTAATTTTTAGTATATCTCGCACGTGAAACTTTTTTCTAACGCCTTGTTTCTCTGCGTTCTTGAGTCGTGTACGTTTTGGTTTTTAGCTTGCGTATTTGCGTGTGCATATACATAATTATGTTTATGTGTTCATGCACTGAAATATGACTGTGTCTGCCCTGATCTCATTCATTCAAGTCTATTGTCATCTTACGAATTTGCTCTTACATGTATCCACTATTGTAGCCGTTACAGTAGTTTTACAGACCTAGCTTTAAAATTTAACGGACAAATTGACGAGTCGAAAAAACAAAATTTTGAAATTTGTGTATGTATATATGCGCGCGTATAATAATCTGTATATGTGTCTGTTTGCTAGTGTATGTGTGTATACGCGTCTATTTGTCTATGTGTGGATGTTTGTAGGTTTATATGTGTGCATTCATGCCTTTTCCTCGTTTATCTTTCTAAATCTAATAATTTAATAAACTTACAATTTAAAATTCGCAATAAAAATAAAGTGAATCTAACAGTCGATTAATAATGCTGATCTCGATTTAATCAAATATTAATATTAAAGGCTCCAAAAACCTTTTTTTGAGTCTGCTCACATATTTTTCAAATTAGAAGTTACTTTATTCTAATTGGTCCACACTGTTTATGCAACAATGCCTTCCTGATTAAGGGGGTTTGGCTTGTTTTTAACCTTTTAAAACCATTCAACTTGAAATAAACTTCATCATTTGATAAGACACAAGTAGTATCGAAACAAAATAGCTACTTTTTAGTGGTATTATAGCAATGTAATGTCAATTTTTGAATATGTATTTGCGTGAGATTGTATCTGCGTGTAAATGTATGCGTATGTGTGTGAACAGTCTTCTTTGTGTGCTGCGTCCCTTTAGGACAGAAGTGATCATGACTCTCCACAACTTTTATCGCTAGTGTTTCATAGCAGTTTTCCTCCTTTGCTAAGCCTCCACCCCATTTCGCCATCCATTTGCGCAAGCTCGTCAGATAAGTGGCTTGCAACCATCCCCTATCTCTCTTGCCTTTTGTATGCCACATGTGAGTTTAGGTTTTCCAATCCTTACTTCCTCATTATGTCTCCAAGGAATTCCAGCTGTCTTTTCCTGATTTTGAGTATAAGAGTTCTTTCTGTAGCTATTTTCTTTAAGTCTTCCATATTTCTTACTCTCTCTGTCCATAGAAATTTCTGTATCCTTCTGTAGAACAACATTTCTACTGCCAGTAGTTTTCTCCTCATCTAGAGAAAAATTGTCCAGCATTCATTACCACATGAGAATGGATAAACCATAATAATCCAAGACTCTTTTGTTCTTTGTTTTAGATGAATGTTTTTGTTTCGCAGCACTTAACAATTTGGAATGTTTCTTTCAATAATCAAATGCATTTTTCGATCTTGGTATTTCATTTTCCATCTTTAGTTAAAACATTATGCAAATATTCAAACTTCTAACCCAGTTTGATGTCGAGAGTCCATTTTCCTCTCTTTCTTTTACTGCCCTGGCTAGAAAGTTATGTAATTTACTCGGCTATTAGCATAGTGTCATCTGTGTATCTTATATCGTTAAGATGATATCGCCTAGTAGAGTCTGAAATTCCCTTAGGACAGCGTCGCTGTTGAGGTTGAATAAATCTGAGAAGAAGACACATCATAGACCTGCGCGAATTCGTATTTTTATTTAGTTACTCAATTCATTTTCTGTCTG